>JAQZBX010031037.1:0-26520 GCA_029593785.1 Cabassous unicinctus
GTAACTTAGGGACCTGTACTTAATCCTCAATTTAGAAATACACCTGCGTGGCACTGCCTCTGAGCCTTAAGCCCACTTTCAGTAGGTGGGAGAAATGTGCAGCCAAGGTGGCACATCCCCACAGGGAATTTAGGGTCTCGGTTGTAAGGAGGGCCCCTGCTAGGCTCTGGCTGGGAGGTGGCTCCAGCCAGCAGGGCTGATAACGGGGCAGTCCGTTTCTGGAATGTAATCCAAACACACTCTAAACAGTTTTCAGAAACAAGTAGGACCTCTCTTGGGATCAGTTAAGTCACCATGAGAAGACAACAACCACCACCTTAAAAAATGATGGTAACCATGTCATTCATTTAGCTGGTAATAGTGCTACATCTGATGTAGCTGTCTGATTGTCATAGTTTCATTTGTTAATGGATTATTTTTTTTTATTCAGTGCTTTACTGTGTTTCAAGCCCTCTGCTGAGATCTGTTTTTCAAACGTTGACACGACTTACTTTTTTGGATCTCAGTTACCAGATCTTTAAAAAAGTAGGGAAAATAGCCCAATCTCCCTCACCATGTCCAGCTCTCTTAGGAGTAGTAGGTTGGTCTCTTAAAAGTTACTTTACTTTAAAGTAGCTCCACTGCACTAGCTGCCTCTTGTAGTAATGTTGGTTTTGCCTTCTCTGGGAAGCCTTCCCTAATATGTTGCTTGCTTGTCCTCATCTTTACAGACCACTAGACTGGAATGGCTCCAAAGCGTTGCGAGGGGAGCGGGCGGTTGCCTGCTGCAGACGAGGTGGGTTTGATGTGAGAGAGGTACCTGAAGCTAGCCTTGGCTGCTGCAGCCCAGCTTGGGGAATTTGGCCTAGTTACTCTGGTAGGAGGAGCTTTGGCTTACAGGCTGCCTAAGTATATTGCGGGATTATTGGTAGCATATACCCACTTCCTAGGTAGAAACCGGAATTGCAGGAAGGCTAGTTGACTCCTGCTCTCTGACTTCCAGGTCTCTGTCCTAGAACTTTGTCAGGTAGTGTGACTCCAAGAGCAAAGGCTGTTGCTGGTTAAAGTGGCAGGATCTCAGGGGCTCAGGAGATAGACCTAATGGAATGGGGATTGTCCAGCCATGGTTTTTCCCTTTTTCTTCTAAACCTTTAATTTGCACCAGGGAGATGTAGGTGGTTTTTAGAGTAAGAGACATGTTTGGAAGAAATATTGGGAAACTGTTTCCTGTTCAGAAAATCAGGTGTGTGTGACTGTCCTACCACATAGTATCGAGGAACCTGAGCCCCTCAGGTGCTGCTGTGGATATCGGGAGCTCTGCCTCTCCTTGAGGATGTGGAAGAAAAGGCACGGGGCACCCGTGTCCCCAAGCATTATATCATGCTGGAGTCCAGCTCCGATTTCTGTCCTGTGGTCTCCATTTGGCACTAGACGCCATCACACAGCTGCTCAGTTAACCAGGTGGGAGGCAGCATGCCAGGGTGTGTGTGTGTAGGGGTGTGAAGGACAGATGGGCTAAGGGGACTGAGTTCTTTATCCCCAGGGGTGCAGGTCTCTGTGCCTTCCTTGCTCTTTCTCTGTTCTCCAAACACTCTGTCTCAACCCTTGCTCTGGGTGTGGAGGCCACTGGGCACTGGACTGGTGATATCCCCCCAGGTTGAACACGGTTTCTGAAAACCCTCTCTCATCCTCAGTGAGATGAGGAGAAAGAGGGTGACGCAGTGACGCCTGTTTCAGTGCAGCTGCTACAGCTCGTTTTGCTCATGGTAGCACGAGGGGATGGCATAAGTGGCTGAGGGGTGGTCAGTGCCAGTCCAGAGAGTAAGTGGGTGGAAACTGTGGCCAGCCTCTCTCAGGGCACTTTGTATGTATATGCATTTCTAAAAATACCTGTTAATTTCTGTAAAAACCAATTTTAGAAGCGTTATCTTTGTCGGAAAGGAAAGAGCTTAATGGAAATGACATTTGTGGTTGAAAAGGGCAGCTAGAAAAGCAGCGAGAAGGGGGCCAAGCCTTTTCTGTGATTTACTAGGACTGGGTTTGCCCCACTAGTACTCCTCGTGTGCTGTCCTACAGTTTGGCCACCTTGGCGGCTGGGAAACAAAGCACCTGAGATGCGCCCCAGGGTCCAAACCGCAGTTTACATGAGGGTGTGGTCCGTGGAGAAGAAGAGTCTTAGCTTTTTCCAGTCAATTAGAAAGATGTCCAGAGGAGAGTAGAGTCACCAACAACTGTGGCTTTGCTCTCTCTTTCCGCTTTTGCCTGAGCGTGGAGGTACAGTACAACCAAGTGAAAATGAAATAGAGAAAACTGGGGTCATCCTGTTATCTAAATTGGTCTAGGAGGAAAACAATCTGCTTGTGGCTAAGACGGAAGACAGCTGTGGACAAGCTGCCAAAAAGGCTTTTGATGTCAGCCTGGCTGGTGATTCAGGAACTGTCTTAGAGAGACTGTTCTAGAATAAAGATTTAGGAAAAATTAGAAAGGCGTTCTCTGATAAAGATTGGAAGTAAAAACCTGGGTTAAGCAATGAATAAACAAAAACAGTCTGAATTAGAGAGAAATGTACCATCCACATCTTGGAATCTTATTTATTAAACATTTTTTTTGTGATTATTCAGCCTTTCAGGTTTAAACTGCTATTTAAAGAGTGATATTTTATTATGGAGAATTTTGAGCATAGACAAAGGTAGGCAGAATGTTTTACTGAACCGTCATGTACGTATCACCCAGTCCCAAAGGTGACTCACCCAAGCTAAGCCCGCCCCAGCCACACCCATTGCCCACGTTCCCCCTCCTAAACTATTCTGTAGTAAATGCCATAAATCACATCATTCATCTATTCATATTTCAGTGTGTTTCTCTAAAAGATGAAGCACTGCTCCTTTAATAAACAAGGTTACCCTTTTTCTCATCCATCCAGCGCAGTGGGCAGCTGTAACAGTTGGCATGTAAGGCTGTGCTTAAGGGGATGTTGGCCCCCCTTGGGGATCCAGAGTCCACCAGCCTCTTGGGTGCCAGACCTAGAAGCTTAAACTATAAAAGGAGTAGAGAATGAAGCAGTTTGTAATAACCTCCTGTGTTGCAAGAGCCACTCTGAAGGGAGTGCAGGGCAGGCTTTCTCGGTCAGCCCCGTTCCGAGACAAGGCGGTATTAACTGGGTCATTTAGCTCCAAGCAGACTTCAGTTACTAACTGCACAGGAGGGAAAGAGAAAATAGGAAGTTTAATATAGTCAAGGGAAAAGAGACGGGTTTTCATTTAAGCCACATTCTCATTGTCTGTAATAGGGCAGGACGGGCATAATCAGAAGCGGAATGCAAATGCAATCAGGACAGGCAGGCAGATGTGCTTCTCTGTTTTAGGAACCAGATGCAGGGACAAAACCAGCTTAGGACTTTGTTCTGAGGCCAGAGACAATGCCCAGTCCTGGACCCCTGCCATCCCCCACCTCTGTCCTTGGGGGCCTGTATAATAAAGAACTTGACTAGTGTGTGTCCCCAGTTAAATCTGTGGCATTTCCACCTGAGCACCCCCTCAACAATTGATGCTAACAAGGTGACAGGGTGGGGCCAGCCACACCCATTGTCTTGCGTGGGGGTCACAAGGGAAGACCACCCATGCGATTAGGGGGTTGGGGCTTTGACTGATACTAGCCTGACCTTCTGGAAAAGGGAGGGAGGCTGGAGACTGAGTTCAACCACGTGGACGTTGATTCCACCAGTCATGCCTATGTCATGAAACCTCCTAGAAACACTGGACTTTTGGAGCTCAAGTGAATTTCCATGGCTGAGAAAATGCAATGCCGTGTCAGGAGGCTGATGCTGGCATTTGACCCCTCCCCAAAATTGTCCTGGGTGTCTCTTCTTTAGACATCTTATTTGTATCCTTTTTTTACTACTATAAAACTATTGTTGTAACTGTGGTGCTTTCACTGAGTTCTGTGAGTTATTCCAGCAAATTATCAAACCCAAGGGTATGGTGGGAATACCCACATTTGTGGCCAGTTGGTCAGAATGGAGGGCGGCCCTGGGGACCCCTGAAGGTGTGGCTGGTGTTTGAGTGAGGGCAACCCTTAATCTGTGGAGTCTGGCTTACCCCCAGGTAGTTAGAGACAGAAGTTATTGAAGCTATTTCCAGAGTCCAAGGTCAGTGGTAAGGAGGGAAGAGGCAGGGAATGACGATCTTCAGGTCTGTCTTCCCAGGACAGGAAGGGGTGGGCTGCATTAACAAGTGTTTGTTCATATTCTTTTTATCTGGTGTTTTCTCTCAAGCCTGGATGATAACTGTTTTCATTCCTCAACTCACAGCAAGTATGCTGGTACAGCCAATAGGGCTAGAGGTGCCATCTAGGGACAAGCCGCGAGGTGTCCCTTATAAGCTTAATAATTTCAAATGTTTGGTTCCTACTCAGATTGATTATTGAGCTCTGACTATGAGTTCCCCTCCGGTGGGGCCATCAGGCCCTCTTGTTCCAAAGCACACCCCTCCGTGGCTTCTTAGAGGTGCCAACTCCTCCATGAATCCATGACTAGGGAAAGAGTGGGTGTCTCAGTGCTAATTATGGGATTCACATTCCAACCAGCCAGATGAGACCAAAATATTTCCTCAGTCATCTGGTTTATTCAGTCATCTCAGCTCTTATCAGGGAATAAGAACCACCATCCTGTCCCAGACCTACAGAGAATTTGCCATCAGAAAATTCTTCAAGGCACGCAGAGAAGAAAAAGCACTGAAGTCAGAAGATGCGTTCAAGTGCCAGCTCTACCACTGATCCACTTGGATCTCTCACCTGTAGAAAGGGACAATAAGAGTGGCACTAGTGACGTTGCTGTGGAAGCCAAATTAGATCACAATCTTTAAGATCATGACGTGTTTTATTGTTTCTGTTGTCATAATTACTTAAAAATTCACTGGATTTAAATGTCAAATATCACAGTGGTCTACCACTGTCAGTAGCATGATTTATTTTATTCTGTAGGTTAAAAAAAAGGGAACATTCCAATCCTGCTGCTCATTGGCAGGTTTAATTTTACTGACTACTGTACTCCTCCCTCCCTGCATCCTTTAAACAAAGTGTATTGAGAATCTTCTTGATAATTAGTTATAACAGCAGCAATGCTAGATTCATTCTCATTTTGATTTCCTGGCTCCAACCCAACTCTTCCTGAGTGGGATCAGCTGCAATTTTTCTTTTCCTGGCTTTCTTTTCTCTGAGGACACAGAACACAACATTTTCCTTTAAAAAAATTTTCCCTAAAATCCAAGTGTTATTAATGGATCCTTGGTCCCTCCTGGAAGACACTGACCCAAATAGCAGGCACAATTTAAAATACATGCAGGCATGTAATGGCCTTCAAGCTGTACCTGCTCCTCCTCTCTGTTCTTTCTGTTGCCCTTGGATATGTAGAATGTATTTTGAAAGTCAGAAATTACTATTTAGTAATATTTGATATAGTGTTTTTAAACTAGTTTCTTCCCAACTTAGTGATAGCTCAGAAAGAATTGAAACCCATTTATGATTTACTCAAGTATTTCATAGTGAATAAAGTTCCTTAAAAGAAGCTCATTTGTTCATTTATTAAATAATAATTCACAAAATTTCTACTATGTGCCAAATCCTTTGCTAAACTTTGTGAAGAACGCAAAGGTGAAAATTTCAGGTTTCTGACCTTAAGGAGTTCATTTCTAGGAAGCAAGTAGGAAAATAAGTAGCCGAATCAAAAACTGGGAAGATGAAGGGAGTTGTGATGGTTTTTGCCTAGAAGGATGGAGATGGCTTCCTGGCTTGGCTCACTCCTCACTGCTCCAGATTCTGCACGAGCACCCTCTTCAGGCCTCTGCCTCGGCCAATGCCTACAGGCCTCACTCTCGCCTCTCCTGGCCAAGGCACACTTCACGTTGAGGTGGAGGAGTCCGTGATGTCATTTGTCTCATTTGAACTTTTTCTAGCACACAGAGTTTTTGTCTCGTGCCCTTAGGTGTGTGCTTGAGGGATTCCAAAACATTTCCAGCAATGTCTCAGGGAGGGAAGACAGAGAGTTACTGGAATTAAACATTCTCACCTAGACTGTCTTCCCTGTCTTTTTGATCCACCAGGCAAGGCTGGATGAGCATGGGGCTCAGAGTTCCACTGGTGCTGGAGGGATCATTGAGAGCTTACTGAATCCCAGAATTTTCTGGAACTTGACTGAGAAAATATGAGGACATGGAACCAATGGTCAATTATACAAGGGTCCTCACTGAGCACCTAACGTGTTCTCATCTCTGCTTGGCCATGGTGAGCCACACTGGAGGTGGGGTAGATGGGGAATGGAGGCCCCATAGGGGCTGATAGTGTTCTTGGGTATAGTGACAGTCAATTTCATGTGTCAACATGGCTAGGTTATGATGTCCAGTTGTTTGGTCAAGCAAGCACTGGTCTGATTGCTACTGTGAGGGTATTTCATGGATTTAAGTCATTAGTTAGTTGATTGCATCTATAGCTGATTACATCTACAATCAACAAAAGAGATTGACTTCAGTAGTGAAAGGAATTTTCTCATTTAATCAGTTGGAGACCTTAAAGGGAGAACTGAATATTTCGGCAGTCAGAAAGAATTTCTATCTCTACTTCAGCCCAGCTAGCTTCTCTTTGGTAATTCATCACCACCTTCATTGGAATTCCAAACTTTTGGTTTTTCCTGGGGAATTCAATGTCACCATTGAGTTCCCAATTTGTGGGCTGCCCTATAGAATTTGGATTTTCCAATCCCCACAGTTGCATGAACCAATTCCTACAATAAATCTTTTAATATTTATGTGTGTGTGTGTGTATGTGTATGTGTAGTTTTTCTGGAAAACCCTGATTAATATAGATTTTGACGGATTTTGGATTTTGGTAACTGGAGTGGTTCTTGAGAAACAGAATCATAAGGATGAGATTCCTGAGTTGGTTCTGGGGTTTTGAGCATTCGTTCTCTAATATTATTAAATTAAAAGGCACTAATGATGCAATTTCCAATAATCAAGAGGCATTGACAGTCTATGCTGTGAATTGTCAGTGGAGATACAGAAACTATCACTTCTGGATATAGCTACTCAGAGACTTATGAGGCAAGGCTTTGGGTGACAGTGTATTTGATACCTTAATAAAGTTCTGTGAAATTAAAAAGTGTAATGATGTTGGCCAATTGCTCCCAAATATGCTGGATATATTTGTTAAAGGAAAGTTTAACAACAACAAAAAAGTTTAAACTTCAAAATCTCAGCTCAAGTGCCACATGAAGGATGTGAAAGTCTCTATGTATGCCCTGATAGAAACCCTTCTTTTTGTAGCCACAGACTTGAGATATCTGAAAACCAGACTCAGAGTCTCATTGTATGAGTGGCTGCTTTACAATGCAATTTGAATTCCCAAACTGCAGGGTGTCTGCTGTTAAAGTGAGGACATTGATTGGGAGAGAATGGGATCCTGAAAATTGATTGGGAAGGAATGGGGGCATATGGGCTGATAATGAAGATGGTGGGGAAGTTGAAACCCTATATTCTGCTCTGAGTCTTCTTTGCTAGAGAAAACTGTAGCAGTCTGCCCTGAGGAATAAGCCACCCCACCACTAGTCTGCCTGAGGAATCAGTTACCCCACCTCCCACTAAGGAGATTAACACTGCTGTGCTTGATAAACCTGTGATTGCCTCCCCTAAGAAAACAGCCTTCACAACTTCACCTGAGATTAACCCTGTTTGACAGAATTAAACTCTGATGGAATGTCCTGTAGTAGTTGGCTTGCCAGATATTGATAATTTCTTTCACATCCCAACCTTATCACTCCTCTTTTCTCCCAGATCTAAAACTATAATGAAGTACCAAGAGGTCCTGAAAGTTGAGGTACAAAGTGTGACCCAGGAGGAGGTGCACTACACTCCAAAAGAACTGCATGATTTTTCCAATTTATTTAGACAGAAATCAGAGAAATATGTTTAGGAATAGATATGAAGGTTGTGGGATAATGGTGGAAGGAACATATAGTTTGATCAGGCTGAATTTATTGATATAGGCCCATTAGGCAGATATACTGAATTCACTGTTGTAGCTCAAGTGATTAAACAGGACTCTAAGAGTTTGTACAGGTAGTTGGCTGAAGCATGGACCAGAGGTGGCCTATATTACCTGAGGTCAAAATGCCAGAATTGGTGGTATAATGAAGATGAGGGGATTCAAAGGCTTAGAGAGATTGGAATGTTAAAGTGAGTTTATCATGTAAGACCTGTTACTCACCCCAGGAATGTCCAGAGGACACACCTTTCACCAGGATTGTGAGGAATAAGAGCTCCATCTTCCCTGAAGTGCTCTGTGGCTGCTGTTCTCTGTAAGTCAGTTACTACTGTGGGAACTGCTGCCATTGAACTTGGATCCTAGGGTGAGTGGATCCAAGGGGCAGCAAGTAATCGCCAGAGAAAAGGTGGATGTGCCTACCATAAGGGACGTAGAGTCAAAGCAGTAATTTGAATAGTCTGATTCACAGAGACTTATGGTGTTGGCTAGTTGATCATAGGGTACCTAAAGTGACATAGATGGAAAGTCTACTAAATTCCTCCTTAATCTATATAAGCAGAAGAGTTCTAAGTTAAGTGAGCAAAAGTCTAACTTCAATCACAAAAATAGTCATGGTTCCTTAATCAATTCCCTGATATGAGACCCAGAACCCCTTGGGTTAGGAGACTGCTACACTGCCAAAATATTTATGTTGATCTTCCCCTTCCCCAAAGTAACTTATGACTTTTTACCATAAGTTAAAAGAAATGATGAGATATTTCAGGGGTTATTCATCACTGGTTTTGTACTCACATTAGTTCTAGGAGACAAAAAATATCACTCTGGTTGAACAAGCAGAGTAAAGACTTATGGAGGTCAAGTGCTCAATTGAGTTTTAGCTCAGATCTGTCTCATAGTGGATCCAGTGGGTCTTTGATCCTATTCTGTGGTTATTTTCCCAATTCTGGAATGCATAATTGGAATAGACATTCTCAGCAACTGGAAGAATTCCCACATTGGTTCCCTGACTCATTGTGTGAAGGCTATTATAGTAGGAGAGCCCAAGTGGAAACCACTAGAAATACCTCTAACTAGCAAAATAGTAAACCAAAAGCAATACTGCATTCCTGGAGGTTTTTCAGAGAATAGTGCCACCATCAAGGACTCGAAGGATGCAGGGGTGGTGATTTCCACTACATCCCCACTCAACTCTCTCATTTGTCTTGGGCAAAAGGTAGATGGATCTTGGAGGAGGACAGTGAATTATTGTAAACTTAATTATATGATGACTACAATGGCAGCTGCTGTTACAGATGTGGTATTATTGCTTGAACAAATTTATATATCCCCTTGTATGTGGTATGTAGCTATCAATCTGGCAAATGTTTTTTTCTTGATAGCTATTATTAAGGACCACCAGGAAAGTTTGCTTTCAGCTGGCAGGGCCAGCAATACACCTTCACTGCCCTACCTCAGTAGTATCTTAATTCTCCAGATCTATGTCATAATCTAGTCCGCAGGGACCTTGATCACATTTCCTGTCCACATGACATCACACTGGTCCATTATATTAATGACATTATACTGATTGGATTTAGTGAGTAGCAAGTAGCAACTACTTTTGACTTTTGATAAGCATTTGCATGTCGGAGGGTGGGAGATAAATCCAACAAAAATTCAGGGTCTTCCACCTCAGTGGAATTTTAGTTGTACGTGTCGAGATATCCCTTCCAAGGGGAAGGATAAGGTATTGTATCTGGCCTCCCCCTACAGCCAAAAAAGAGGCACAATGCCTAGTTGGCTTCTTTGGATTCTGGAGGTAACATATTTCTCATTTGAGGTGCTACTCTGGCCTATTTACTAGGTGACTAAAAAAGCTGCTAGGTTTGAGTGGAGATCAGAACAAAAAGAGGCTCTGAAATGGGTCCAGCCTGCTGTGCAAGTTGCTCTGCCCCTTGGGTCAAATGATCCAGCAGCTTCAATGGTACTGAAAATGCCAGTGGCATATAGAGATGTGGTTTGGAGCCTTTGGCAAGCCCTTATAGGAGAATTACAGGGCAGATCTTTAGGATTTTAAAAAAAGCCCTCCCATCCTATTCTACTCTCTGGTCTTCCCCTGTTCCCTATCATCCTGAAGCAGCTGGATTGATAGAATGGTGGAATGGCCTTTTGAAGACTCAGTTATGATGTCAACTGGGTATCAATTCCTTTCAGGGCTGGAACAATGTTCTCCAGAAGACTGTATGCGTTCTAAATCAGGATCTACTCTGTGGTGTTGTTTCTCTCATAACCATGATTCATGGGTCCAGGAATCAAGGGCTGGAAACGGGAGTGGCACCACTTACTATTTCCCCTAGTCATCCACTAGAAAAAATTTTGCTTTAGTCACCATGACCTTATGCTGTACTGGTCTAGAGGTCTTAATTCCAAAAGGAGGTATGCTTCCAACAGGAGACACAACAATGATTGTATTCAACTGGAAGCTAAGGCAACAGTAGTCTTGGTTACTTTGGGCTCCTCATGCCTCTGAATCAACAGTCAAAGAAGGGAATTACTCTACCGACAGGGTCGATTGATTTGATTATCAAGGGGAAATAGGACTGCTACAATACAGTGGAGGTAAGCTTACCTGGAATACAGGAGATCTCTTAGGATATCTCTTAATACTGCCATGCCCTTTGATTACAGCCAATGGAAAACTGCTGCAGCCTGATCCAGGTAAGACTAATAATGGTCCAGATCCTTCAGGAATGAAGGTTTGGGTCACGCTACCAGACAAAGAACTATAACCGGCTGGGGTGCTTGCAGAAGGTAAAGAAAATATGGAATGGGTAGTGGCAGTTATAGATATGAGCTATGAACTCATGACCAGTTGCAAAAATGAGAACTATAATGGTTGAGTCTCTCTTCCTTGTTTTGTTTTAAATATGGTTGTATATTTATATGAAGCAAATAACTTTGTTTCCTTCCTTCTCTTATCCCCTTATCATATAACATAACTTGTATTAACTTTATGTCATAGTATTTAAGTTACAGGATATCACATTTAAGAGTGAATATTACCCAAGAATTTGCATCCTCTTCTGTGGAAAGGGTTAGTGCATCTCTGGTTGATGAATTACATTAACCAAAAGCTGATTGTTATTGTCTTTAATTAGAGATTATGTATGATTTAAGGGGATGTGAATGGGTGTCAACATGACAAAGAGTGGACTGTAATAGTTAATTTAATGTGTCAACTTTACAAGGTTATGGCATCCAGTTATTTGGTCAAGCAAGCATTGGGCCTGATTATTATTGTGAGAGTATTTCATGGATTTAAATTATTAGTCAGTTGATTACATCTATGGCTGATTACATTTATAATAAACAAAGGATATTGCCTTCAGTAATGAGAGGAATCTCCTCATCCAATTAGTGGAAGCCTTAAAGGGAGAACTGAGGATTTCAGCAGTCAGAAAGAATTTTTATCTCTACTTCAGCAAGTTGAATTCTACTTGGGAATTCAACATTACCTTCTTTGGAGTTCCCAACTTAATGACTACTCCTGGAGAATCCAGCATCATCACCAGTGAGTTCCCAACTTGTGTCCTGTCCTATGGAATTCAGATTTGCTAATGCCTATGTTTGCATGAGCCAATTCCTATAATAAAGCTAGTAATATTTAATATATTCTGTTTCTCTGGAAAGCCCTGGCAAATACAGGGAACCAGAAATTTCCACAACAAAATATTATGTGCTCAGCCCTGTTCTGGGCTTTGCTGAAGTGTGGGGGTTGCTTTTTAGGTGAGTTGTGGCCTTCCAGGAGCCCTAGCTGCACAGGTATGATATACCAGGGTACGTGATTTTTCAGCATAACTTTACAATTGGCAGGTCATGTGTGCTCATAGTCTAAACAGGTTCAGAGGTTGGTGGGGCTAAAGTGCTCAGAGGAGCAGAGGCTATCTAGTTTTCAGACATCCACGAAGATTCTGGAAAGAGGGTGGGGCAGCGAAGTGAAGCTAGGGCTCAAAATTTCCGAGACCATTTGATAAGGCTGAGAGGGACTTGTATGACATCACTTTTGTGTCCCTGCATTCTTAAAGGCTTCGAGGTGGCACTTTATAATATTGATTGATGAATTAATTGTTGAGTTGATTTTAAGACTGGCATGGATTCCAAATGTCCCTTTTGTTCATTCCACTGCTTTTCTTCCTCATTGTACATTTTTCTTTGCTTTATATAGAGACATTAGACTCTCCTTAAATGAAACATTAGGTTTCATTTTTAAAAATTCTATAAGAAACCTTTTTACTGACTCTTCACTGCAAAAGGTAATCTAGCCAAATATTGAGCATAGTATATTCTGAGTGAATGCTTGGAACTGCTACCCTGCATGAATGAGTCCCTATGTGGAGCCTAACCCATGTCTTTTGCTGATCTCCAGACTTGTATTCAATTGTCTTCTGGACGTCTCCACCTTCATGTGCCATAGGCACTTCAAAGTTAATGTCGTCAGAGCTTTTCTTTATATCTCTCACCATCCTTCTATTCCTTCTGCCTCCTACCTGTCAGCAGCCAACACACACACACACACACACACTCAACCTAGCCTTTCCTCAAAACTCACTATGGTCAAAATACTAGGGTTATGGTTGGCTCTTCCCTCTGTCTTCATGGCCCTCTACCTAGAGTTGGTGCCTGAGTTTCACACTTCTACCTGGTAAATCACTCTAAATTCTACTCCTCCTTACCCCATTGCTACAACTTTGGCCAAGATTCCTTGGTACATTGCCTCGATTACTTTGATAGAATGTGAATTGGTATGTTTGTCCTATTATTGGTCTCTACAATTTTTTTCACCACAGTTCCCAAAGTGTGTTTTATGGAATGAAAATTTGACCAATCAGTCCCTTGCTTCATACCCACGTGTGGGTTTGTCTGCAGGTTGAAAACCAAACTTCTTAGCGTAGTTTAAAGAGTCCTCACCCTCCTTTTCCAATTCTCCTTTCCAGCCTCATTTCCTCACGGCCCCAGTGGACTCCTCTTGGTCTCAAACGTGTCCACACGCGTGCCTTGCTGTCGTTGCAAAAGCCCATGAATATGTTTGTTGTGCTACCCTTTCCTCATTCCTGCGTATGGAAAAATCTGTCTTGAAGACCTCAGCTCATCTCTGTAGTGCAGCTTTCTCTAACTCCTCATCTGGGCTTCTATATCATATTTGATTACCATGTTATATTATCATTTCATTTACATTTTCCATTATGCTTGCCTGTTTTTAATCTGTCACCCTGAGAGAGAATGGCTGACTGTGTCTTGTCTATCTGTGTTTGTTAATGGTTAAACTAAAAAGATCTTAAGATCTTGGGAATCTCTCCTAGTTTAATTCTTCTTAAATTCCTGTATTTACTCTTTTATTAGTTTGTGCCTTCCGCAAACATTTACTGAGTACCTACTACGTGAAAACACCCACCCTCTCTCTAGGCAGCAAAGCCTTGATTAAACAAACATAAAAGAGAAACAGCTGCCAATCCTTCCTCCAGGAAGCTCTGCTCCACAGGACTTCTTTTAAGAATCCTGGAGCTTCGGTTTTCTTTCGTCAGCTTTTCCCTTAATGGCCAAACTCATGGTGGCAGTGACAATGGATTCTGCATTAGTATTAAAAATTCATTCAATAAATAATGGATTAGAACCTCTCTTTAATAATTATTAATGCACTCCAATTTCAGTTGCCCAAATCTCAAGATGTTTTAAACATAACTAATTGAAAACACAATTAACAGCAACTTGCTGAAATAAATCTGAAAGGCAAAACACCCTTGGAAACCTCAGCCTCTAAGAAGGAGTCAAAGGGAGCCCTCTTCCCCGACTCCCCCAAAGACTCAGAGTCAGTGCTGGGCTCCACCATTGCAGAGACCCTGGAAAGGATGGTGGGATCAGGCAGGGTTAGGCGCATGAGGGCTCATTTCATGACAGCTACTGAAACTCCAAGTGACTGCTCCATCTGCCCAGGGGGAGGCGTCTGCCCGACCAGGATGGCGTGCCCCTACAGAAGGGCAGATCCAGTCACCTCATTAGGAGCAAACTCAGCCAAGTGGCTTCCAGACTGTGGCGCCTGGCAGTGCATTGGGCTGAGGTGTTGCCTCGAGTCACAGGATGTGTGAGTTGGTGAGTGACCTGTGGCTGGGAAACCTGGGCTCCCAGCATCCACTGCTGTGCTCGTTCTCTGCCCTTGGTGCTGCCCACTTTCTCTCTGTGTTTAATTCTGATTATCATGGGTCAGCAAAAGCATTGCAGCCTGGTCTTTGGATCAAAAGCCTAAGACAATGGTTCCTTTGACGTTCTTATTTCAACCACAATTGGAGAGTAAACAAATAGGATGTATTGAGGCATTTCTAGGGTGGATCCAGGCTGGTTGGTGGGCTCTAGGAATCTGGGAGGGCAAGAAGGAAGGCGCCAGGCTCTGGGCTGGTGGGCCCGACTTAGCATGGGCGAGCCTGGGTGTTTCCCACACGTTTTGTCTCTGTAGGCTGTCGCCATTCTACTTTCTATCCCAGGAAGGTTCTCTTCTTCACAGTCACTTTTGGACTTGGATACACTGGCCTCCTAATTTCAACCAGGGTTTCATAGGTTGTGTGTGTGTGTGTGTGTGTGTATTAAATAGACATTGTAGATAAATTAGTCAACAATGGACTGAGCAGGGTAGACACTCCACACATGGCAATTCCCCTTCCACTCACTGCTCTTGCGTGGTTAATCCACCCCCAAGGGTGTGGACACTGCTGGAAAGCAAGCTTTCTTTTTAATTTTTTTCAGTGATACATATACTTTTACCTGCTCCCCACACCTTTTTGTTCTTTATTTTTAAAGAAGTTTTAGATTACATAAAGTTTACTTTGAAAATATAGGGCATTCCCATATACTCCCCCCTCTCTCCCTCTCACATTTCCCCCCATAAATAACGTCTTTCATTAGTGTGGTCCGTTTATTACAATTGAAGACATATTTAAGCATTGCTATTAACCATAGTCTACAGTTTACATTATGGTTTACACTTTGCAGTGCAAAATTTTACAGTTTTTGACAACATGTATAATGGCCTGTATCTGTCATTGCAATGTCATGCAGGACAATTCCAATGTCCCAAAAATGTCCCATGTTACACCTATTCTTCCCTCTCCCTCCCCTCAGAACCTCTGGTGACCACTGTCTTTCTATGAATGTTACAAGTTCTTCCATTACTAGGATAATAATAAGTCTCCTGTGGTCTATAGTTGCATTCCCCTCTTATGTTTGTTCATTCCTCAATCTTGAGGACTTTGGGATGGTGATGCCCGCTCTGGTTTTTTTTGGAGGTATTGGGGATTGAACCTGGGACCTCATACATGCAGAGCAGACATTCAACCACTGAGCTACACTCACTCCCCCTGAAAGGCAAGCTTTTAACAGAATGGTATGGCAAGTGTTACTGACACATGGATGTTTTTTCTAAAGAATAAGAGATAGCAAAGGAGAAAGCATCCCCATAGTGAGGGGGCAGCCTGGAGAGCAGCTCAGCTGGAGGTGTAGGGAAGGAGACAGTAACCAAGGTGGCCAGGGACATATTGCAAAGTACCTGGAAAGCCAGGCTAGCAAGCTTGACCTTTTTCTTAAGGAGGACAATGAAAGCTTTTTTAAGCTGAAAAGTAGGATGGCTTTTGGTTTCATCTGTGCCCTGTGGAGCAGTGGTCCTTAAGCCAGCACGGTGCAGGATCACCAGGGAAGGGAGGTTAAAACACAGACTGCTGGGCCTCACTCCAGAGTTTCTGATTCAGTAGGTCTGGGGTGGGGCCTGGACATGTGCATTGCCAGCATGCTTCCAGGTAGCTTTAGTACGGCCGGTCCAGGGACCACACTTTGAAAACCACTTGCACAGAGGATGGCCTGGAGGCAGATAGACCTGGAGGCAAGGGGCTCTTTAAGAGAGGGAGGGGTGCAGTAACACAGGGGGGGAGGCAACGGAAGCCTGATTCAGTCAGGAACTGTGGCCCTAGAAGGAAGTGGAGTGGCCACAGAAGAAGAACCAACAAGGTTTTGTGGCCCTGCTGCATGAGGGGGGATGATAGGAGAATCTTCCGAGGTCTTTCTAACTGGGAACCTGAAGAGCGATGGTATTTCCACCAGGGAGGGCTTGGAGCAGAGGCCTCCTGGTCAGGATGAGGGAGAGTTGTTTGGCTCACAGTTCCAAATGGTCTCTGGTGCAGATGCAACACGAAACCTGAGGTAGGGCAGCTGCCGGGCCCTTTGAGTCTGCCACTGGAATGTTTCTAGAAGGGCCAGAGTTAGGATGAGTCAAGCGAGGTGCTTGATGAACAATATTTAGGGAGTCACGCATTTCTGTGGATGTGCAAACATTGCCTGATCTTGAGAGCGAGTGGCTCCTTCCAGTTTGTACTCCAGGTGCCTCTCACCCTAGGCTTAGGGTTTTGGGATCCTGTTGTTACTGTCTCAGGCCTGGAAGGAGCCTGGTGAGGTCAGGGAAGTAAGAGGACCCAGCTGTGCATGGAATCTCATCCTTGGCATTTCACGTCATGTTAGAGCGAAGGCATTGACTATCTTGCTAGCTTCGTTTTGCCAGAGGCTCTCTCAGAACCAGTACAAGGCTTATATTAGGCTAAACTTTGTACCCACTGGACTGCTGAGTGGGGCTGGTCACTGGGGAGCAGAGATGGCTGGAAAGCCTTACAGATCTATCAGGCCTCCTGTGGATGATGTGGAAACACCGTTGTGACCTTTCTGCCCTGGCCGAGCCAAGGGACAGAGCCAGCTGTACAGTAGAAGGGCAAAGAGTGAGTCGTGGAGTTTCTTTCTTGAATACACTTTCAACTACACTTTCTTGTTGTTTGTTTGTTTTTTGTTTCTATTTTTGCTTTACGGATAATCTATGGAGCACCATCATGCAACCAAAGCAATCCAAGTTTAATCTCTAAGCATTCATCTCCCAAGTTTAGATTTTCCTTCCCTCTTCTCAGCTGGTGCATTCCCCGACTTCGGAATTTCTAAAAATACTCAGTGTGGTTCCCTCCACAAAACACGAGCACCCTGCCAGCTGTTAAATAAATAAACTCGAAACAAAAATGCTGCGGTTGTGAAATAAGATATATTTAATTAAATAAAAAAGGAAAAGCAAGTGCTATTACAAGAACATAAAACTGTAAGGCATAAGATAAAAACTAAATTACTACAAGGCAGCTCGATCCAATCTAATCCTTGAAGATAGAGATGAAACCAGAAAATTGCATGTATTGAGAAATCAGCATAAGCTCTGAGCAAATATTAACTAGAGATCTATAAACTGGTTGATAATAAACAGTACTATGAACAGTAGGATTAGGAAAGGAAATGGGAACGGAGCCACAGTGGGGTGGGAGAGACTCCCGTTCCTCTGTCCATCCTGCTTGGAGCAAGGCTTTTGTGGAGTGATCCTGTTAGAGTTACTTTTCCATTAGCTCATTTCAGGAACTCTGAGAGGAAAAATCGAATGGCTTAGGGGTATCTGGGCAAATTTCTATCTATCATCTTTTGAAAGACACTGAGATCGATGCGAGATCATCTTACCAGGCAATAAAATGGAGCTTGCAGATAAGACGCTTGTCTTTTACCGTGGGTTCTAACTTAGCTATTGACATGAGTTTAACAGTGTGGTTAGCAGGAAGAATGGTCAAATTACATGGTAAGTAGCCTTTTTTTTTTATAGTTCTAATAAAGGTCCACGGAGACGTTTTTTACGGACAACAGTCGTTCTCTGCTGAAAGAGGACTGTTCCTGGGAGGCTGGGGCGGGGGGTGGGTGGGAGCCTGCTGGTAGCTGGAGAATGGTGCTCCAGCTTTCCGAGCTGCGGTTTGTATAGCGGCCTGGCCTTCTGTTGGAGAAGTCAGCGGCAGCAGTGGAAAAATCAAGTTAATTTGCAGGTGGCGATCTCTTTGTCACAGCTTCAGGCTCCGGCTAAAGGAGCCTGTTTGAGGGCATTCAGGCTTTGCACAGCTCACACGGCGAGCTGCTGAATGCAGGCTGAACGCGAGCCCCAATCCCGGAGTGAGAGGGGTGGCTCTGGCCTGCAGGGAACGCAGTCTCCCGTCAGATCAAGGTCGGGGACAGCCAGGTCCTCTGAGGGAACGGGAGGCCCCTTTGGGGACAGAGCTAGTGTTCTTAGGCTGCTGGGGATGGAAGTGACCTGCGGGCTCTTAGACACAGTGGTGGGTTGTTGTTTTTTTTTGCCTCTAGTGAGACTCCAACTAAAGTGTTTCTGAATGACAAAACGATGCCTGAGGTTCTCAGCTCTGGGGAAAACGTCTCCACGGCCATGTGGAGCCAGGTCCTAGGTTTGAATCTTGTCATTAACTCATTGTGAACCTTCATGAGTAGCAGATTCTTGAAGTTAAGGTTTGAAGATAAAACCTCCTCTTAACCCTTCTTATATAACCAGGAGGACAGAGCCATCTACTTCTCACCCTGACTCCAGAGCTTTGCTCAACGCGGGGCGGTGGCGGGAAGGGAGGTGAAGGTGGGGGGCAAGTGTCAAAAAATAAAACCTCAGCTATTCTCCCTTTCTGTTTATGGGCAGCAGGAGGAAAGCTGCCCTGCCTAAGAATTTCTGTTGCAAGATGAGGAAAAAATGTATTTTAAAGCTGTAAGAGGCTCCGTCCTCAGTGCTTCTCATCTTGTTGATCTGGGTTAACACTCAGTTATATATATATTTTTTCAGAGCCTCCCAAGTGGTTCTAATATGAAGCCAGGGTTAATAAGCATGTTCTGCAGGCTCTCTGGGCATGTAAAAGTGGCCTTCAAGGGCAGTTGTTTTTGTTTTTAATAGAGCAGTTGTGAATTTATAGAGCAATCATGCATAAAACACAGGGTTCCCATATAAAACCCTATTTTTAACACCTTGCATTGGTGTGGAAACTTTGTTACAATGGATGAAGGGGCATTTCTATAATTGTACTGTTTACTATAGTCCATGGTTTCACTTAGGCGTCACTGCTGGTCGTACAGTGCCATGGACATTCGGTTTTGTTTGACAAGTCATTTCTGGTGCAGTGGTAGACCCCTGGGCATGGTCTGAAGAGGAGTGAAGACCTGACACTGTTTTGCACAATAATATACAGAGGATTTTCTTGGCGGTCAAAGAAAAATCTTTGTCCGTTATGTTGCCTTTTGAGAACTGTTTCTCTTCTTAATATGGATTTAAACTGTGCTATCTCTGGGAATTATTGTATTTGGGGAGGAAATGTGTGTGTATATGTGTGTGTGTGTGGCTGTGAATATCTCAAGAACAGTGAGGTGACAGAGCTTCTGCTCTGTGCAGATGCAGGAAATTCAAAGTCAACTGAATATGGAGTGCCGTGATCAGGAATGGATTCCAGACTCAATAAGTCAGAATTAAAGCTTAGTGTCTCGAGGATGGCTCAGTGGAGAAGAAGGATTAGAGGAAAGGCTGAGGCCAGTCTCTATGGGTAAAGTGCATGGGGAACATAAACTGAAGGACTGAATAGGAGTTCTCTTTCAGAAGAAAGGGTTGGTAGACCTCAACTTTGGGGAGTGAAGCTAGGGACTGGGGTTCTGGTCATGAGAGTATCCTCTGGAGAGCTAGTCATCTCTCTTGAATTTTAGTAAAATCATGTTGCTTCTCAAATTTAAATTCTGCCACCTCTCTATTTCTCCACATAGTTGCCTACAAAATGTTACCAGGGTCTGTTCACACTCTCAGGGTTTGTAGAACAAAGAAAAGGGTCATAAAGAGACACGTGTGTGGCCCTCCTTGCCCTGCCCTCCCCTGATGGCAGCAGTAGTGGAGGCATCCAGAGCAGTGTTTCCTAATCCTGGCTGCACGTCAGAAATAAGTGGGAGCTTTTAAAAAACACTGATGTCTGAGTTCACCCTTGTGTGGTTTAGAGTTATGTACCCCAGAAAAACATTCTTAAACATAATCCATTCCTGTGAGTGTGAACCCTTGTAAATAGGACCTTTTGATGAGGTTACTTAAGATAAGGTATGGCCCAGGATGGGTCTTAATCCTATTCCTAGAGTTCTTTATAAGCACAATGAAATCCAGACAGAGAGAAAGCCATAGGATGCAAGAAGCTGCAGGTCAGTGGAAACTGGGAGAGAAGGGAGAAGCCAGGAGAGGCCGCCATGTGCATTGGCATGACCGAGGAGCCCAGAACCAGGGAGCACCTGCAGCCAGTCTTCAGAAAGAAAGCAACCCTTTGTTGACGCCTTGATTTGGACTTCTCCTGGCCTCAACACTATGAGCCAAGAACTTCTCATTGTTTAAGTCAATCCTTCACATGGTATTTTCTTTAGCAAAGAAGAAATGAAAATAACCGTAGATCACCATCTGCTAGGGGATGGAAGTCTAAGAATCTTGTTTTTACAAAGCTCCCCAGGTGAGTCTAACGTGTAGCTAAGGTTAAAACTGGTGATACAGAGATGGATGGTGGTGTCGGAACTCCACGTAGTGAAGCAAGTCAAGGCCCAGTGCAACCCTGAGAGACGCTTGCAAGATGAAGAGCAGGTGAGACGAGCCGGCTTCTCCAGAGACACCAGGTGAAGGTGAGGCAGGAAGCGTGATGGGAGTGACATCTGGGCTACTGTTATGTTCCTAGCACCTAGGAAAGGGCTTGCTATGTATGTATACCTAATTTCTACTGCACTCATCTTCATACTTATGTTATATATGTCTCAGGAATATTGGAATATCTGCCAAAATGCTGGACGGGTATGATAAAGCAGAAGTGGTATAAGTTGTAAAGCATTGGAATTTGTTCTTTCTTATGTTTAAACCACAAGCATCCCACTTCAGCTCCCCTTAATCTACTCTCAAAATCAATAGGGACTGATTGGCCACAATCCTTCACATAAGTAAATACTTATGGAATGTTAATATTCCACATGGACTTCCAGGGACACTTACAGTTGAGACATGAGGCTAAAGCATGTCCACATGAAAATATAAATGTCCACATGAGTCTGTGTGTACTGAATGCTTTGGGAATAGTCCACTGCATACTTGGTAAAGCAGGAGCTCAGAGAAGGGAAAGGTCTGCATGGGCTGGAAGGAGCTGGGTCCACGGCAGGTGGGAGATTTGAGCTGGGCCTTTCAGGATGGGGATGTTTGCGTGATTGGGGGAAGGGAAAAGAGCATTCTCAGTGGAAGTGATCACATGAGGGACAGGAGTGGCATATATTATGGGGGTTGTAGCTAAAGCAGTGAAACATGCAGGCTGATTAGAGGGCTTGCAATGGGGAAGATTGAGGAGACTTGACAAGATAGAGCTGGACATTTTGGAGGCACTAGACAGAGATGTGGGTGAGGGGTGGGTGGGTGGTTGGGAGGCTATTCCGTGGTTAACCAGGTCATGCTGTTCCCCGATCTCCGCAGTGCTATGGCAGTTAAGACAGGGTACCACTGAGAAGTTGCCGAGGACACATATCTCTGAGTTGATGCATACTAAGTAGCGGCAAGTGGATATGGAGGCCCTTGAGTTGAAATCATGGGAAAGGAGGCTGATGGAGGAGAATCAATTGCTTCATTTTAATAAGAAAAGAATGAAAAAGGATGATTTCTTTTTAGACTCAAAGGCTCCTTAAAGTATTCCTTTCCCTTCAACTGCCTTCTGTTAAAACTATATGACCACTATTTTCCAAGTCACTCATTGTTTTCTCGCATTCTTAGAGATTTTCAAGTTTCTCCTAGTCCCTCCTAAACCCTGTGCATTTCAGAAGTAACGTGGAGAGGCTCAGAGTGCCCTGGAGATGTTGATCCATCTTCAAATACTTCATTTGTTGGAGGTGCTTTTTCATCATTCATGCCTGCATTTAATTCATTTAACTCGTGCATACAAGAGGCGGCACTCATATGCAGGGAGCAGGAACCACCGAACACAAAGCCAATAGACCTTTAGCCCTCACTTCATGGAGGAAGGTGGCGCTACCAGAATTTCTAGTAAGTTGTAAAACCAGACATGCATTACTAGGAAAAAAGGTAAGTCTAGTTTCTGTAGGATGTAATGATACTTAACAAGCTTTTAAAAAATCACCCCTTTCTAGAAAAAATGACAATGACACAAAATCACATCCACAGGTCACAATAAATCACAAAATTTAAATAAAAGAGAAGACCTCTAAAATTGAGTGTCTAGGTCAAAGTCGTGATGAGGAAGGAGACCCTGGCTTTTGTAGAAGTCATTCAGCCAGATTGTTTGCTGACCGCTACGTTTGTGTCTAAAGCAATTCTTTTTCTCTGCTGTCTGAACTTGCCTGCCCTTTCCCCTGCCTGCCCATAGCCCAGGGTGCCCGGCACAGGGCATTGCGGGAACCTTGGACAGGGATGCAGCAGCCTGGCTGAGAGCTGGGTAACGAGGGTGGGTACCGGGTCGTGCCCGTGGGACTGCCCCATCCCCGTCCCGACTGCTCCTTTACCTACTTGCCTGAGAGCCTGGCCTGTTTGGAGCTGTCAGGACCTCCCAGGGCACCTGCTTTCACCATGAAGATGCCTGAGCTGGAACAGAGGGGAACAGGGGGAGAGTCAGGCACCTCCACATCCTTCGAGTTTGGGTGTTGGGATAAGGCAAATTTGTGATTAAAAGTCGCTGCATTTGGAATTCAGTTAAGTGAGTTTCTGTGAAAACAGTGGAAGGTGAAGTAATGAGAGTTTCCAGGGGAGGAGCAGATGTGAGGAAACGCTTTGTGGGGACCTCTGAGGAAAGACGGCCCATCTTCTTCAGGGTCACCTGATGCCAAACACGCCGACAAAGGACGTGCCTCCCTCTGTGTGGCTCTGGAAGGTGCGGTCAGCCTTGGCAGTCAATGAACATTTTATGTCCTCAACGAGGAGGAGCTACGGGACAGGAAAGGGCATTCTTAGGTGACGCGGTGGGGCGGACAAGTGGGAGCCAGCTCAGGGAGCTGGCTGGGCCTGCCCGGGAGGTGGCCGACCCCAGCCACAGAAGGAAGACACTGGCACCTGCCACTGGAGGCCTCAAGCACAGGGAAGGCCCCCTCTGCCTTTCTACTTCCTCGCCAGTGGGCCGGAGGGGGCCAGAGTTGGCCCAGGTCCTTTGGTGGTAAACAGGCGGGATTCGTGTTTGCCGAGTTCCTTCTATTTCTTTAGAGCTTTCCGGTGTGAATGCCTCATGCTCCGTTAGCGTGCAGGTAGCGGATAAGTCAGCCTTTGGTTCCTCTGGCTGATGACCCTCTGCCTGGGGAGGGTTGTGTGTGTGTGGGTTAGTGGGCAGGGTGTGGAAGAAGAGGGCTATGTGAGTCTCCCCAGAAAGCAGCCATCTCTTATGATCTTGAGCAAGACGGAAGGACTGAGAACGTTGGTGCTATCACTTTTCTTCCCACTCTTCCTTGGGCGGAGGCCTCGGGGAATGCCTGTGCACCTGAAACAGCAGTGAGGACCAAAGAGCTTCAGGTTGCCGCTGGGTATAAGGAATGTGGGAGGAAAAGGAATTGTAGAAAGTGGCTGGTTGCAGCGCTGTGACATGTGAGTAGGTGGGTCATTTAATACCTGTTTTCTTACGTTAGGTGAGGATTTTGAGATGACTATTCATAGAGTTGGTGTGAGGGTGACAACGTCCCTGAAGACCCCTCGGTTTTGAAGAGGGTGCACATGGAATGGCAATATGTGCCGCCTGTGTGCTCTCTCACTGAAAAGAGTGGCTATATTCTTAGTCCCATTGTTTTCTCACCTGTGAAACGTGTTGAGTAAACAGTCTTTAACTGGGTGTGTGATCGCACAGTGTGGCAGTTATAGGAAGGGTAGATAGTGTCTATTGGCAGCTGGGCAGGTCTGGGTATGGGGCGTAGGGATTGAAGACCCAGGGCATTAGCTTGGGCGTTGAGGAAAAGGAAACTGAATGGAGACGGTTTGGGCAGTGAGGAGAGCACGTGGTATTCTGCAAGGCAGCACTGAGAAATGAGGTATTCTAAAACGTCGTCTTCAGGCGTGTCCCCAAAGGTGCTGTGTCAGCCACGGCGCACTCTGTGGTCCTGTCCTTGGGTGGCATTGCCTGTGGCCCCCGAGGTCCCTCTCTGAACTGGAGACCTACACCGCGCTGCTAGGATGGGGCTGGAACTTCCGCCACCCAGCAGTGAAGGACCTTCTAGATGAGCCCTGCTAACCCATTTTGGATTCCTCTCTTTGGAGCTCTATCTATTGTTCATAAATATACAGTTGCCTTTAGTCTTCTGTCCTCAAATAAAGGGAGCCTTCTCCATGCTCTGTCCCACCACGGCCTTTCTAGCTGAGGCATCATGATGTAGTGCCCCCCGTCCCTCTGCGTCTCACCACATCACCCTGCACTGGTGGCCTCGGGCGTGGCGGGCTCTGCCTTTGTGCACACGCATTTAACCCCGGTGCTTTGCCTTCACTGCACTCCCTGAGCCCCAGTCCTTTCCCATCCTCACCGAGGTTCCTAGTCTGACCTCTTATCACCTAAAGGCTAGAAAACCACACCTTCTACCGCAGCCTGAAAGGGGAGGCAGCTGGTTAACAAAGAAAGCTACGGCTGGTGATTTTCCCTTTTTTTCTTGCTCAGTTCTGATGCTGAAAAAAAAAAAAAATTGCGGCATCCTTCAACCCTGAGCAGTGGCTGCGAATGCATTCGCTCTTGAATTCACCCGTGGGGTTATTAGACGCAGCTTTGATGTTACGGCGAGGCTACCTGGGTCGTTTTGTTCCAATTACTCAATGCAGAGGAGGAGGACTTCCAGGCCGCACGGCGGCGCCCGACTTTGATGTTTCGTCGAGGCTGCCCTTTTTCAGGCTGGTGCCATGGGAGAGACGCTGGGTGGCTGGGGCAGGTCCGAACGCTGGGGCTCTAGCTGGAGCGGGGCGGGTGGGTGCCCCCTCCACACAGCGCTCGGCTCCCTCAGCCTGGAGTCGCCGTGGTGGCCGCGAAGCCATCAGCGCAGGCCTCTCAAGCACATTTCCCGTCGCCTCACAGAGGACTTGGAAATAACCTCATTTTCCTCAATTAGGAAGACAGAGATTGCAACGGCTATACTTTGCTCTCCTCAGATGTCTTTCATCTCGGAATTGCAAAGTGCTCTGAAAGCATGATTAAGGAAGCTTCCCAACTCCCCAGCCGGGCAGGCGCCCCACTGCCTCCTTCAGTCGAGGCTAGAAGTTGAGGCCAGCGCACCAGGTGGGCTCGGGGTGACGGGAGAGCCTGCCGACCCAACATAGACAAGGGCGGTTGCTGGAGTGGAGGGATGGGTGGGGAAGGGACAGTAAATGTCAGGAGCGAGGGTCTGGCTGTCCCAATGGCAGGACCCCTCCCCAGCCCAGCCCCAGGTCCCAGAGTCAGTACATGACAAACAGGGAGCAGCTTCTGAGGACGCCTCTGGTGTGTCCCAGCAAGGGCCTCCTAGGTCGGTGTGATGGCATACCCCGCCACTCACGGAATGTCCCTTCCTTCTGTGATTTTGCCAGATTGGATTGCTCTCATCTAACATCCAAATTGTGCCCGCTCTCCAGTGCCCCCTCCCCAGCCTGATCCCATGCCCAAGGCTGCTTGCTCAGGCTTGGGGACCCCGGGCTCCTGTGCTTTTAGACGGCCTGTCACTTTGTTGTAGGTTTTCTGCCTTCTCACCTCTTCATGCTGCCGGTACTCCCACCGGCCTGTGGCAGCTCCTCTTGCCTTTTCCTCCAGTTGCCCTTAGTATGAGCAGGGCGAGGACCGTCTTAAAGTGTGGGTGCAGAGAGAGGGCTGAGAGGCTTTCTCTGGGGTGCCCACCTCTGAGTGGCCTGTAGGACCTCACGCCTGCAGACTCGGCTGCCTTTTGAGGGCCTTTCTTTTCTCTGCTATGTACTTGGTAGTTGAGGTTGTAGGATACGTGGGTCCTGGATGGATGGGAGACACCTATTTCCCTGTGAAGACATAGGCAGGGTGCCAAGATGGGGCTCCAGAGAAGGGCCCTGGAAGGACCGTTTCCTGCTCCTTGAGGGGAAATTTAAAAAAATAAATAAAGGAAACTAGACATGTTCCATATTGTTGCTTATTAAAATGAATGCTTCTAAATGTATTTTGAAAAAAACTGTGATGCTACTCAAAAAAGTCTTTCTACCAGTTTTAGGGAGATCGGAGGGTTTCCCAGTGGAAACCTGCGAGTGGGCAGGGTCAAATCATGCCCTGGAGGATGACTTGCTAATTGGAAAATGCATATTCTCACCCCGGAATTTGCAGCTCGCCTTCCTCAGTTTCCCATGGAGAAGACCCGGTCACATATGGTCGCGCTGGAAGGCTGCCCCTCCTCTCCCGCTCGTGGGTGCCCTGACTAGTCACACATGCCTTCTGGGGAGAAGCTGTATTTTGTTGTAGAGGTTTTCAAGCGTAAAAAGCACAGTAAAACTTAATTCTATCCTTTTTCTGGAACAAACAAAAAGAAAACTGCTGAAGTGGAAAACTCCGAATAGAAAATAGAGGATAGCCATTAGGTTGGCAGTTTGAAAAAACTGGGAAGCGTCTCTCTGTGCACTGCACACGCGCCCGTGCCTGCCTGGGC
>JAQZBX010031038.1:6524-26642 GCA_029593785.1 Cabassous unicinctus
CACTACTATAATCTGGAAAAAAAAAAAAAACATATTACTTGCCTCCTCAGTGAGGGGAAGACTTAGGAATATAGTTTTCTCTTTTATACTAAGACATCATTTCTCTCTCTTTACCTGAGAGTAATAAAAAATTTCCTCCCTCTTTATTTCTCCCAATTGTCCTCACAGTGTTTATGCAAATTAGCCACCTGCTTAAGATTCTTTGTCATTCGATCCTCAAGACCTAAAGCTCTTCTGCGGGGTCGGCAGGAAAATCTCAGTTTGCCCAGTTTACCACTCCAAGTTTCTGTTTAAAAAAAAATGGGTGTGAAATACCGCTTGATCCTGATTCACACAGCAGTTGGTTTGCACAGCAGACCGAAAGCTGGGTACTCTATTCCTTAAATGTGAGTCTCAGACAATTCACATTTCTACTTCAGGAAATTTGCCCTTCTTGGCCATACACCAGCCTCAGTCCATGTCCCCTTCTTTCCCTGTGACTTGCTCTAGCTCCTGCCCCATTGAACACAGAAATGGCATTGCACCTGCTTGAGGAATAGTGCTATCTCCTTCTCCTGGGTGGTGCAACTTGACAAGACACTTGTTTTTCAAAAAGTAATTCTTCCCTATGTTTGGACCTGTCACTTCTGCTTGATCCTGTATAAAACAACCCACAAGACAGACCTATGGCTCATTATTTCATCAACTTTAAGGGAGCAGGACATAGAGTGACATCCCTCCTGAATGCCTAACCTGACTTCCCAACTACCTTTTGGATGTCCAAGGCATTCATTTTCCATTTCTAATCAGCCACCAGTTTCTGGCATTATGTCATCTCAGCATCTCACGTCTTTATATAATTATCTGCCAAAAGACCGAATTGTCTTTAGGACAATGTCAATATTATCTCTTCTAGTAAGTAAAGGAGACTCCTAAACCTTTTAGCATTACTCGGCTTGTGTATGGGATGTTGGGAGAACGGCTGAACTCAGAAAAGGAAGTTAAGGTCACAAAACATCCCTAGGTCCAAGTAAGCAAAGAGAGGTATTAATGAATATTGGACAGGGGTCATTTTCAAATATTGCCTTCCCATCTCCAAAAGGAAAAAGGGCAAGGGAAATTGGGGGGTAGGCATACCTACTATCAAAGGGACGTGGGTTACAAGCTGCTGAATCATTGCTCACAATTAGCTATTTGACTCAGGAATGTACTCAGGTTCTCCTCCTCCTCCTCCTCCTCCTCCCTCCTCCTTCTTCTTCTTCTTTAATTTTTTTATTAGAGAAGTTGTAGGTTTACAGAAAAATAATACATAAAATACAGAGGTCCCAAATACCTATTATTAACACCATGCATCAGCATGGTACATTTGTTACAATTCATGGAAGAACTTTTTTATAATTGTGCTATTCACTGTGGTCCATCATTTACTATGGGGTTCACTATTTGTGTTGTTGATGTGCTACAGGTCAGTAACAATCCTGAGCAGGGGCTGGCCTGGAGGAAGCCAGTATACCTGGCTTCAGTCTGTGGAAATGGACACATACAGTAAGGAAACTTGAGTCAGATCCCAAATTGTCTTTTCATTTCATTGTGCCTGCCACCACTCAGACCATCATCTTTGTTATCCTGAACTCTTCTGGTAGCCAGAGGGGTCCCTCCCACCTGTCTCTAATTTCTCCCATTCATGCTGCATGCTACCACCAAAATGATATTCCTCAATCACAGGTATAATCAAATCACTTGTCTCCTCACAATCTTCAACCACCTGCCTTTGCTTTCAAGATAAGATGGAAACACATTAACGAGTCAAAAAAGACCTTCTACTCTCCGACCCAGCATAACTTTCCATCCTGATTTGCTATCCCCCCAATTTAAATGCCAAACATTGCTGTTTCGAGGTCATACAATGCCGTTTTCACACTTTCATGTCTCTCCCATCCTGTTCTTCCCCAGAGAGTGGAATTTACTCTCTGTTTTTTTCCTTAAACCCTACTCATCTTTCAAGGACCAATTCAAATGCTACCTACACTATGAAGCCTTCCCTGGTTATCTCACCTCCCACGCCTCAACACTCCATTAGCACATTTTTTATATATTTTTATTATGAAAAATATCAAAGGAGAAAAGAGAGTATATATTCATACATACACACATATATTCATATATACGTATATGATGTATGTGTACAGTTTAAATAACTATAATAAACACCTATGCAGCCACTACCCAGCTTAAGAAGTAGAACAGTGCCAATAACTTTGAAGCTTCCTCTAGATTCCCTGCATCCCATTCCCCCACCCTTCTCCTGAATTCTGTGTTTATCATTCTTTTGCTTTTTTTTTTATGGTTTACCACATATGGATATAACCCTCGACAACTGTTGTTCATTTTCAAATGATTTTGAACTTTATAAGCATGGAATTATATGGTGTATATTTGCTTAGATATTTTTATCTTAACATTGTGAAATTCATCCACAATGATGTGTATTACTGTAGTTTATTCATTTTGACTACTGCATAGTTTCCTGCGATACAAATATGAATGTACTTATTCATATATCTATTTTTCTGTTGGTAAGCATTAGGGTTGTGTCCAATTTTTTTACTATTAAAACTTCACTGTTTTTGGTTATGCTTGTAAAGGTTTCCTGATGTACATATGCAAGATTTTCTCTCAGGTGTATACGTAGGAGTAGATGTTCTAGGCCATCGGACCTGAGCAGCTTCAAATGCACTAAATAATGCCAAAACATTTTCCAAAGTGTTTGTGCATATATATATGTACTCCCACACACAGCATTTGAGTCACTGTTGCTTTACATCCTTGTCAACATTTGATATAAAATTGATATTAAATTTGTATTAGTAGTAGATATGAAATGATATATCATTACGGTTTTAATTTCCTTCCTAATTACTAAGAACATCTTTTCATATGTTCACAAATGAAATATATATCTTCTGTGATATATAGAGCGAGGTTTCTTTCCCACTTTTGTATTGTTATTGTCTTTTTTCTTATTGATTTTTGCACATGCTGGATATTAAATTTTTGTTTATATATATTGCTAATATCTTTTCCCAGTTTGTGGCAGCTCTTTTTCCTTTCTTTATGATCTCTTTTGATGAAATTAAATTTTTAATTTTTGTGTAATAAAACATAGCAATATTACTGTGTTGTTTTGCATTTTTGAGCTTTGCTTAAGAAATCCTTTTCTACCCTAAAATCATAAAAGTGTTCTGTATTTTTTCTAGAAGTTTTAAAGTTGGACCTTTCACCTTTAAATTTGTGCTCCATCAAGAATTGTTTTTTGTATGTGGTTTAAGGTAGAAATTAATCCTAAAAAAAATGTTTAGCCACAGCATTTAGTTTATTCTGGCTTATAGTATAATATGTTAGATTGCAAGCACCTTGAAATGTGATACTGTGTCGTAATCTTCTCTGTGTCCTCCACTATCTCAGCACAACACTTTCTGCTTTGTAGGTACTGAGGAGGACTTTCTAGATTGGCACAAATGCCATAATATCATAACCATTAGACACCTTGCATTGCTCCTCTCCTTACACTGTACTTCTGACAGTACTAGAAAGATAACAAGGAGCGTGATGGCTTCTTTCTCCATCTTGTTGGATACCCCGCCCCACCCCTGTCCTCTGCAGATGTTTTCTCACCTTTCCTATGCTTCATTCCTTACAAGCATGCCAGGAAACAGGACTCCTAGATATCAGGGAACATTGGTAATGGCTAGGCCAGTTCATTTTGTTTTAGTCCACATTAGCCAAATATGACACCACCCAGGAATATTGTAGAAAGCTAGAGACAGCCCTCAACAGTGTGGAACTGATCCCAGACAGTTCAGATTATCCAGCCATCAAGCATCATGGAGAAATGTATCTCTTGTGTTTTGGGTGCCACAAACTGCCAGTAAAATTAAAATTCCAGTGGATTCACTACTTTTCAGCCACCAGAGTGAGTTAAGACAGCACTAAATGCAAGTATTAAGTTCTTTTCTGAATTATACAAGCATGAAAGGGAAATATTTCTGTTCACAGCATAGATATAGTCATGTGTATTACTTTTCCATGCTTTCAAGTCTAAGCAATTGAGCACATGTTTATTTAGTATTTACTAGAATAAACATTTCTAGAATATGCAAAGCACTGTGGGTAGCAGAGTAGCATACTGGGAAGAGCCTGGATTTAGGAGAACCCAGCTCAGCCACTTACTAGCTGGGTAATCTCAGAGACTCAGCTTCCTCATCACAAAATGGAGATCAAGATGTACCTATCTTGCAGAGCTGTAATAATTAAATAAGGTAATTAATAAAAGTGCACAACACTGCCTGGTACATTACAGGTAATCAATAAATGATTTTAAGGATGATGATGATGATCATAATGATGATGATCATGATGAAGAAAAAGAGGTGGAAGAGGAGGAATGATGACTGAGTATGACGAAATGACCCAGTCCCTATTCTTTGAAAATATATAGTTTATGATGTCTCCATAGATCAATAACTCAGCAACAAGACTTACTGCAATAAGATCTATAATTATCATAATCATATTTTCACCAAAATTTGAAACTTGAGATCTGACAAGTAAATGAGTCCAAGAACATATTAGGATCCAATATTAGAAATTGAGACTGTCTCAGAATATCTGAGACATGAAATATCTATGGCTATAATAGAAGCACTATCATTTGCCATAGGAAAGATCAATTTTGTCCTGAGGAGGAGGTAAGATTTGAGTGGGGTCTTGATGGGCCTACAAAAGGTAGATATGAGGAAGGAGAGAAGGAATTCCATATATCAGAAGAAGTATCATACAGCAGGGCAGAAAACATAAAAGACATGGCCCTATTCTCTTGGAACCTTCCTATCATATGGAAATGATTATAAATAATCCACTGGACTCGAAAGAATCTCTTGGAAGTAAAAAAAGATTGGGGTAAAGTTAGCAAGAACCTGAGTTCTACCTCATACCCTCACCCCTATTTCAACCAAAGCATCATTTGAAAAAGGGTTTCCACTGCTTAATGAAAGGTTAAAACATACTGTTGGGTAGCATGTTTGGCTATTTGTATGACTGTGGTGTTTTGGAACTGAATGTACCACAGAAAATCATGTTCTAAAAGCTAATCTGGTCCTGTGGGTTTAAACCTATTGTAAGTAGGACCTTTAGATGAGGTTACTTCAGTTAAGGTATGGCTCAGGATGGGTCTTAATCCTCTTACTGGAGTCCTTTATAAGCAGGATGAATACAAAGAGAGTTTGTTTGTTTCCACGGAAACAAGAAGCTGAAATCAACAAAACCTGAAAGAGAAGGGGGACACCAACAGATGCCACCATGTGCCTTGCCATATGACAGAGAAGTCCAGGATTGCTGGCAGGTGGTCTTCAGGAAGAAAGCATCATCTTGATGATGCCTTGATTCAGACATTTGCACATTCTCAAAACTATAAGCTTGAAAGCTAATAAGTTCTCATTGTTAAAAGCCAGCCCATTTCATGGTGTCTGCTTTAAGTAGCTTAAGAAACTAAAACAGATTTTGGCATCAGGAAAATGGAGTGCTGCTATTGCAAATACCAAAAATGTGGAAATGGCTTTGTAATAGTTTAATGGGTAGAGGCTGGAAGAATTGTTAAGTGCCTGGTAGAAAAGGCCTGGATTGCTCTGAAGAGACTGTTTGCAGAAATATGGACACTACAGGTATTTCCGATGAGGCCTTAGGCAGGATGATAAATATGTTATTGGAAACTGAAAGAAAGACAATCCTTGTTTTAAAGTGGCAGAGAACTTGGCAAAATTGAGTTTTGATGTTGGATGCAAGGCAGAATTTGAAAGCAATGAGCTTGAATATTTAGCTGAGGAGATTTCCAAGCCAAGCATGGGAAGTACAGCCTCATTTCTCCTTGAAGCTTATAGTAAAATGTGAGAGGAAAGGGATAAGCTAAGGACTGAATCCCTGGGCACAAAGAAACCAGAAACTATGGTTTCAAAAATTCTGAGCTCCTGGAAAGTGAGTTCCCAGAGACTAGTGCTCCATGTGAGGGTTTAACTGAGCATAGTACCAGCCAGAACTTTCCATGGAAGTCAGGATTTGAAATGCAGTTATTCAGGAAAGATCTGTGGCGGGCTCTATTGTCTGATGGTTTGAACCGCTGTGAATTATATACAAGGCCAACAAGATTTTTGCATAACTTGTATGAACAGAACCACTGTTATCCTATACCTAAAGGGACAATTTGAGGAAGATCCAAGAGCAGAACCATGGAAGCTGAGGTCTGTTCAGGAGATATCTCCTCTTGCCATGAGGGCCCACCCATGTGTGTGCATAGGGCGAGTCTGCCCCAATGCTTTGAGATGGTGGGCCTTCCATCCCATTGTTCAGGAACAGTGCTGCCACCCCAATGTCACAGATGGTAGAGCCTGTGCCCTGAGGATTGCAGCAAGTCTGGCCACCACCCCAGTGATTGGAGAGGGTGGGGCCTGTGTCCCAGTGTTTTGCAAGAGCCTGGCTGCTACACAAGCACTTGGAAGGAGCAGGGCTACCATCATCAAGCCCAAGTACAAAACATTGCTCCATAGATCACTCTCAGACCTTAAAATCTAATGTAGTATGCCCTGCTGGGTTTCAGAATTGCTTGGGACCTGTGACCCCTGTTTTCCTTCCAGTTTCTTCCGATATGAACGGGAATGTTTATCCTATGCCTATCCTTCCATTGTATATCAGAAGCAAATAACTTGTTCTATAGGTTTCACAGGTCCACAGATGGAGGGTAATTGTGCCCCAGGACACATCATACTCATACTGATTTTAATGAGACTTTGTTCTAAGCATTTTTCTGAAATGACTTAAGGCTCTTAGGATATTGTGATGAAATGAATGTATTTTGCATATGGAGAGAACATGTCTTTTGGGGATCCAGAAGATGGAGTGTGGTGGTTTGGAACTGTTTGTACCCCAGAAAATCATGTTCTTAAAGCTAATCCATTCCTATGGGTGTGAACCTATGGTAAGTAGGACCTTTTGATGAGGTTACTTCAGTTAAGGTATGGCCCAGGGTGGGTCTTACTGTAGTCTTTTATAAACGGGATGAATACAGAGAGAGAGAAAAGGCCACGGAAGCAAATAGGTGAAATCAACAAAACCTAGAAGAGAAGGGAGAGAGCAGCAAATGCCACCATGTGCCTTGCCATGTGACAGAGGAGTCCAGGATTGTAGCCAGTCTTCAGGAAGAAAGCATCATTTTGATGATGCCTCATTCTGGACATTTGCATGGCCTCAAAACTGTAAGCTTGTAAGCTAATAAATACCCATTGTTAAAAGCCAACCCATTTCATGATATCTGCTCTAAGCAGCCTTGGAAACTAAAGCAGTGACCCTATGATAATTTTTTCTTTGGCTATTTGTCTTTCAAAATTTTATGACCTGGGAAGAGGTCAACAGTATTGTGGGATGACACTCAGGTCTGCTACCAAACTCTGTTTTAAAGAACTGGCCCAAGGAGGACATGGGGCAAATTATAGCCCATCCCTGAAGGCTTGTTCTTATTGTATTATTTATATTGTGATTCAGATCCTTTGTTGGGGAAAAGGATGCCCTTCTGACATGTCTAGTAGGAGTAGAAATAGTGACCTTGAACAGTAGATAGTAGGTTCTGTGAGAGAAGCATGCAAAATGCAACATGGCAACTTCCTAGGCTACACCCTAGAAGAAGTTACTGAGCAGGCAGATTCCTTCAGGGTAGGTAGGTCTCATGTCTGAGCTCCCACTTGAAGGTAAATTAGAGCATCCTTTAGTGGGGGGAGACGAAGATGTGTCAAATAAAACAACACAGAGTGTTGGTATCTGTTATAAGAATGTGGGCTTATAATTAGGGAGTCAGTGAATTGCAGAGACAGTTGGTTATTTTTGTTCCCACTCACTTGTGCAAGCCTTTTAAAATCGTCCTGACCACAATATTACTATGGGTACATTAAAATTTCCCGAAATAAAATAAATGCATGTATATTTTCCTTTCAGTCCTCAGGTATCCACATGGCAATAAAACTTATGTTTAGAAAAGGCAAACTGGAAAATAGAAATGCATTGAAAATGTCTAGGAGAACAGGGTAACAGTTAGAACAATGGGACAAAAAAGAATGTCTTAGTTATCTACAACAAAGATATTGTTTCTTGATGTGGCAAGTGAACCTATGGTATAAAAGGCTAAGGGAGCCCATTATTGCCCCCATGGCTTAGTGTGTATCGTTGTAATAGGAGGCATCAGTGTTCTTCTAGTCAAGAGGCAAAACCCCTACCTTATTAATGATGTAGTGTTGCTTTCAAAACTTTATTGAGAATGTTTAAATTTGAGGGGTCATAAAGTTGTTTTAAAAAGCTCCCTAGGTAATTCTAAATTACCTAGATAAAAAATCATTTTGGAATAGGCTGAACTAGACAGCCAGGCAGTAAATGGACCACTATTGTAAAATACACAATATAAAGGAAAAAAATGAGTTAGTTCTTTATAACTCAGTCATTTCCTAAGTATTTCACTAATAAAAGACAGGACATTTAAAATAATTCCACTTTCATTGATATGGTTAATTTAATCCTTTAAGAAAAGGTACTTTTGATTTTCTAAATACCTCTTAAACCACCATGAATTAACTTCTAATAACACTATTGTCTGCAAATCTCAATTAAAATAGTTGAGTTTAGTAATTTGTACTTAATTTGTTTCATGATACTCACAAGTGAAGTGGAGAAATAAGGCACAGGTATTATTCTTAAACCTGAAATTCTGAGAATTGTTCACTGTATGTAACCTAAATATTTTAGAAACCATGAATTTGTATTTGAAACTGGGATAAGAGTGAAACTCTAAAAACCTCTAGCCTTACAAGATCTCAAGATTTATTTAGAAAGGGCATAGTAACAAAAACAATGGGAATGCTGGCACTGGTATGGCCAAGTTGAACAAAGAACACCGTGGGAACCCAGAAAGAGACCAACAGTATAAGATTCAGTAGGTGGTTGAGGTAGCATTACAAATCAGGGTGAAGGACTGTCAGTTCTGGTGTACATCCAAGAAAGTGAAAGACAGGTGCAGAGGAACCAACATGAAGTGGATTCGAGTCATTCTTGAATACCTACCCACACAAAATGTTAAAGGTGCTTGCCCACCCTACATATTACCAAAATAAGCGGTACAGTCATTAGCCTGAGGCAGTTCAAGCAAACTAACTCTATAAAGATTATCCTGATATCTTGATATCAGTAGTACTCACTATGCATTATTCATAAATTAATCAGCTTTCGATGTAAAAAGAAAAATTACGAATTTGAATTTCACCTTCCAGAGTTCATTTGAATTTTTCTGTTTCCTCTTGCTCGTAGAGGTTTTGTTTGTTTGCTTATTTGGAACTTAAATGAGATAATTCTTCTAACATGCTTAGAAAGTCTCTGGCATAGAACTCTGCTCAATAAGTGCTAATTGTTATTGGGAACGGTCATATTTTGCGTCTGGGTGATTCACAACTGCATAATAAGCTCGTGGGTAATTAATTGAGAGTTTAGTGCAGAGACAGAAATCTAAACACATGCATTTAGTAGCATAGTGTGGACAATCACATAGAGAGCTGAAAATAATTTGAGTCTAGTTAGGAGGCATGATAGAGTACTATCACTTTAGCTGCCTTTTTCAAAATAATTACGGCACTCTTGAGATAACAGCCAGTGGTACCCTGGGTTCTGAACGTGGAGGGCACTTCTTACATCAGATTCCCAACTGCAGTCAACTGTCGTGACCTCACATCACATTGCATTTCTTTTTTCCAACAAATATTCCATGCATTTCATTGGATGCAGGAATCAGTTTCCAAGAATGTGGAAAAGGAGTAAAAGGAACAATATGACTATGAATCAAAATGTACAAGGGAAAAATCTTCTTTTGAAAGTGGTTGATTTGCCATGGGATGTATATGGAATTCTGACAGCAGTCACATTAATCAGACAGTTATTAACCTGAACTGCAAAGTGGGGAGAGTTCAAAAAGTGCATTGCAAAGCTACAATAAACCAGAGGCACTTTATTCTGGTAATTTAAGAAAACTTTACATTTTTATTTCCAATTAACCTATCAATAGTAATGTCACTTAAATACTCCTAAGGAATATTATCTCCTCATTATTGCTAGAAAACATGCTGCCCAATTTCATAGCTCAGCTGTTCTCATGCATGGATGGACAATCTGAATTAACTTGAACTGAAACAAGATTTTTAGATACTCGGCTACATTCCTAGATGTAAAATTTAAGTAATTAATATGTGACTTTAAATTATAGAAGAAAATAAAGTGGATAATGTTTATTTTGTGCATCAGAATGATGGTAATACAATGCTACTCTAACTTTCTATTTCTTCTGCATTAGCATATCAGTGGAAAAATTATTGTAATCTACACACTCATTGCCAATGCCATTGGCTATTGTGGCAAAGAGTAAAGATCCTGTGGAGGTCTTTCTTAAAATTAAGCTATTATTATTAATAATACTGAAAAACTAGACAGAGGCTAGGGGTTTGGGTGAGTTTGTTATGGAAATCCATACAATGGAATGCTATGTAGTAATTTAAAAGACAATGTATAAGCACATCTATGTTGTTTTGAACTATGTTAGTAATATATTATTAACAAGAAAAGCAAGATGCAAAGTATTTGTATATGAAGAACTATTTTTATAAATGAAGAAGAAAAATTCTTGACCTACATATTACCAATGTAACTCCGTGTTGGGACTAAGGATGGTTTTATTTCTCTTTCTTTTGTTTTTTGCGAAATATTCTCTTCCATGAATTGTCATAATTTGTGTGATAGAAAATTTTAATGGTGAAAAAAAATTAAGCTATTAAAGAAAAACAATATTTTCATTACGGCTAACCAAAGAGAGTGGATCCTGGGGACAAGTTTTGCCACCTGGTATACTCCTTGTGAGTATTAAAATTGGACAGGAGAACATCCATTATTATTTTGTTGATTTGAAACAACTTCAACACACAGGATTTTGACACTAAGAAACTAGCATTTATTCAAGGAGAATGTAGTTAAAGTGATCGCAAAGTTCAGACACATTAAGTACTAACTAGATTTTTTTTTCACAATTATAAAATGAATAGGTATTCTCATTACACCTTTAATGTCCTTTCTCATCCTACTCATGCTTGAATGAACCTGGATTTCAAAGCTATTTGTGACACGATTGCGTGTATATTTAAACAATGTCCCAAAGGTTAATAATAAGTCATAAACATGTCGACTAATTTCTTTAAAAGGAGCCATTAGCTCTGCCTTTCCGAACCAAGTAAAGACCTACTATTGTGCGCTTACTTGGCACAATTCTTGAGCAGCCTCCTATAGTAGAAGGAGCTCTGAGTTTTGGAATTAGAGTACCTGTGTCTTGTCTTCTCACGTCAGCTTCTAAGCTATGTGGCCTTTCACAAATCCTTATTCCTCCCTGAAGCTCAGAGTCCTGGCCCATAAAGTAATGATAATAGAAATTAGGGATTAAAAGATTAAGATGGTTTAGTGAATGTAGATTATTTTAATAATTATCAGCAACTGCTTCTTTTATTTGCTCTACCCCAAAGTCAGTCAACAAACCAATCACTCTCATTCGCTTACTTGCTTGCTTGCTCTTGCTCACTCTCTCTCTCTCTCTCTCTCTCTCTCTCTTGCTCTCTCTCACACACACTCACGCACACACACACACCAATGAGTGCTTGGTGCCCTCAAGATGTTCAGCTGGGAGATACAATTATAAGATTATAAGTCCCAAATGAATGTATCTTCAGTGCTTCTCACAGAACTCGGTAAACACAAAAATTATGTCTGCTTTCAGCCAGTTATTCCTGCAAAGGCATAGTTATGTCAAAAAGAAAAGAGATGCTTCCACCTTGTGGCCGGGTCTTCTTTGGCTGGTAGCTGATGAAGTATTGCTATTTCTAAGCTTACTTCTCATTGCAAGTAGAAAAAGATCATGTGGTTTTTGTTTTTATGCACTTTTCACCTTCTTCATACTGTAACAAGCATTAGGGACTTTTGTTAGGAACTCATTCTCACAGAATTCAAGGTTAGCCTGCACCTTGGTTTTAGTGTTTTATTTTTATTTGTTTTTATTGTAGAGAGGACTTGAGCATCATTACGTATTCAGGGCTTTTTATATATCCAATGTGTTTTAATCCATTACAGTCAGTATTCTTTTTTATATTCAAATTGCTCAACTTTGGCCAGCGGGATCTCCTTCAGTCTGGCTCCTCTGTGTGTGTCTTTCTCTCTTAAAACCATTCTATTGGTGAATAAAACATCCTGTATCCTTTAACTTAATTCCATTAATCTTTGACAGTTTACTTGCTTTCTATCACGAGATGTCGCTTTCTACATTCCCTGTCCCTGGCCTAGAATCAGCCATTTCTCCAAGGACTGCTGATTCCTTTCAGTGGTAGACGGTATTTAAAAGCCAATATATGGTTAATTTTTTTCTAGCAAGTAGCCTCTACTTTCTGCTTGGATCTTTTGCCTTCTAGGTATGGGAACTTTTCATGAATTTTATCTGGAACACAGGAAACTTTTTCAGTGTGGAGACTCAGCTATTTTTCCAATGCTGGAAATTTTTCTTCAACTGTATCTTTTATAATTGCATCTGTTGAAATGCTCAAGTACTTTCCTTTGAAATCATTCTTCGATCGGGTCTTCACTAATAAGAGCATATTTCGTTTCATTTGTTCTTGTTCTTGCATTCCTGCTCCCATTTTGAAGCCATGTCTTGACAATGCCACATCGTTTCTAGAATGTTCTCTGCTTCCTGTGGTAAATCAGTTTTTGAACTATGTCTTTCCTCTGCTTTTTTCATGACAATGTCTTTTCCTTGTACTTCATACTTTTTAATAGGCCCCATATTTGTTTGTTTTTCTCATTAGTCATACTCAAATGGAGAGAGAGCCATCCAGAACCACTGTTACTAGCAGACAGACTGTGGGTTTGCTTTGGCCCTGTGATGTCAAAACCCTTCCCAGATCTGCAGCTAGAAGGAAAGTTTATGTGTACACTTACCAATTTCCACTGTCTAATAGGCATTCCATTGTCTGCTTGACTGAGCTTGGAGCATCTCCAACTCCCCCCAACCAGTTCCAGGTTCTCCAAGTTTATGACATACATGAAAAACTATAATCCTCAGCATGAACTTTTCCTGTCTTAACCTCCTAATCATTTTAAAGTCCTCTATATATGAAAACTACGAAAACAAGGAGGCAGTTCCCCACTGTCATTATATTCACTCGTTGAACAAACATTTATTAAATGCCTGCTGTATGCAAGGCACTATGCTAGGCATTGGTTGAACACTGATGAATGAAATTTTAAAAATCGTCATTTTCATGGAGCTTATAGTCTAGCAATGTAAATAGACAATAGAGAAGTGAACAATCAAATAGATATGTAAACTACAAATTGAAATTTTTCCTGAAGGAAATTTACAAGATGTGGTGGTACTGAATGTGGCAGAAGATCTATATCGGGTGTTCAGCAAAGGCCTCACTGGGGAAGTGGCCTTTAAAGCACACCCTGAAGGATTAAAAGTAAAGGGAACAATTTCACTGCCCTAAAAATGCCCTGTGTTCCACCTATTCATCCCTCGTCCTCCCTTCTGAACCCCTGGTGACCACTATCTTTATATCAATGTTACAGGTTCTTCCATTAAAACAATAACAATAAATCTACCTTGGTCCATCGTTACACTCCACCCCGCCCCTTATGTTTGTTCACCCTCATTCTTGAGGGATTTGGGAGGATGTCTGCTCTGACTGCTTCAGGCTGATTGGGAACTTATATATTATAGGGCAGATGGAAGGAATTGTTTTGCTTGTTGTTGTAGATGCTCCTTATCTTGGGGGATGAGACTTGTCCATCATCATTGTTTTGTTGTTTGTCCAGGGCAAGTCCAAAGAACTGTAGAGTAGGAGTTGGCTGCAACTCTGTTGGAATTTAGGGTTCAACTGGCATATGAACAATCCAAAGATTGAAGTCTCTGAGAGCTATATTTAATGGGTATATTGAGGAGTATAGGTTCAAATAAAAGAAATGGAAGGATCATGAGCAAGGGAATTATAAATGAGTATAACTATGTTATATTGGGGAAATAAATTACCATATATTCCCAAATAAGGCCTGCCAAGAGGGTGTTCATTTCATTAGGCTGTGCCTTGCCTTTGGTGTCAAGATATCCCTAGAACCCTCAGGAGCACTCTTGTTTGAGGCTTTGTTTACCATGGCAGTTAGTGAATTCTGCCTGAGACCTGCATAAATAGGGCATTTTAGAGCAGTGAAATTGTTCAGGATGATGCTACAATGACGGACACATGACATTATACATTTATCAAATCCTATAAAACTGTACAGCTCAAAATGTAAACCAAAATCTAAACTATAGACTTTGGTTAGTAGCAATGCTTCAATGTTGGTTCATCAGTTGTAACAAATGTACCACACTAATGTAAGATGTTAATAATAGGGGGAACTATATGTGTGGGTTATAGGTTGTGGTGGTAATATGGGAATTACGTATACTATTGGTGTAATTTTTCTGTAAATCTAAAATTTCTCTAGAAATAAAGTTTATTACAGAAAAAAAGAAGTAAAGAGTTCAAGCAGAGGGAATAATATGGGTAAAGTTCCTGGTTCCTAATGTGGCAAAGAGCTTAGCACTTTGAGGAAATGAGAGAATGCTCGGTGGCTGGAGCACAGCACTGACCTGACAGAAAGTGCCAGAAGATCAACTTAAGATATAAACAGGGCCTTGGAAGCCATCCTAAAGAGCCTAGATTTTTTTCTGACACCTGTTGAAGTGTCCAAGCCAGGGAATGGCATGACTGGATCTAGCTTTCTAGGATATCACTCTAACTGCTCTGTGAAGCATGCACTGGAAGGAACCAAAGAAGAAGAAGGGAGATCAAGACAACTATTTGAGTCACGAGAAGAGGGTGGCTTGGACTGAAGTGGTGGCAGTGGAAATGGAGAAACGTGTATGAATCTGACATATATTTTGGAGGTAGAACTGGCCAGGACATTTTGTTGTATAAGATGTGGGTGGTGAGAAAAAAAAAGAGATCTTTGGTAATTCCAAGGTTCATGCTTAAGAAACTTGGTGGATGGTGATGTATTTACAGAGTTAACAAAGACTGGAGGAGGATATAGGTTTGGAGATGAAAATCAGGAACTTGGATTTAGACATGTTAAGGAAAATTGTATAAACTGCTCATTGCAAAGAGTGGTCAGAGTCAGCTTACTAGAAAAATGTGATGGACTTTTTGGGTGCATATGTGTTTGGTGACACAGATCCTCTAGATTGTATAATTTTTTCCAGCAGCTCAAGGCATAGGCACAGAGAAGGCAGATAGTCAGTTCTGATCTGGATAGTGGTCCTGCAAGGAATTGAGAGATGAGGGAGGCATGGGATCAGCTACTCAGGAGGATGACTGTCCCGTTTTCTAGTTACCACAGATCCTGGGTCTCTAAGCCAGACAGAGACTACAGAGGACAGAGGAAGTAGATTCACATGCTCTCAGAGGTTCTGAGCTCTGATTCATGAGAGCTAAAGGTTAGCCATTAGTTTTTGTTGTTGTTTTGTTGGAAGTTTTCCCAAGTACACCATCACTCTGTGGCTAGTGGAAATTCTGACAATTTAATGGCAATTGGTTGTCTGACAGTCTTCCTTTTTTCAGAGCTGTGGTGAATTGTTTTGTTGTGTCTTCATAAGTTTTATTGGTGTGTAGTCAGGAGAAGCTGCTAGGGAGGTATATTTTAAACTGGGAAGGACTCATTAAGAATATTTTTAATCCAGTGATATTCTGAAAACACTGAAGTGTTTTTACCACTCAGTCTCTAGTTTGTGTGACCTTGACTGGGACCATTTTGCTGAAAGAGTAGCAGATCCTTATAGAGAGAGTTCAGGGTACAAATTATCAAATAGTACAGAAAAGGGACTTCTAGGATCAAAATTCCAAGAACTGATCTCTGTACTTAATCCATTTCCAGATTAACATTTCTTCACTAACTCTAAAATTACTTCTCCCTTTCTACTCCCTCTAATCATAGAACTGATGCTGATAGAGTGTAGACCAATGCTTACCAATAGAACTTTCTGCAGTGATGGAAATGTTCTATATCTGCCCTGTCCTAAAGGCTGCACTAGCCACATGTGTCTACTGAGTACTTGAAACATGGCTAGTGAGACTTAGGAATTTAATTTTTAATTTTATTCCATTTTAATTATTTAAGTGTAAATTTAAACAGCCACATGTAGATAATGACATTTTATTGGGCAGTACAGGTATAGAAGTTGGAAATTTTCTGTTGGAATTAGTTTAACCTTTATCTTGACTAAGAAACTCATTATCTTTAAGGTGTTCTTTCAGAATCAGAGGCTAAGCTAAGGACATTTCACTAGTATGTTTGAGAAGCAATAGTGTAATGAATGCTATTGGTACCAGGCCAGTACCCATCTCATTCTGTGAATGTCAACTGCTAAGAGCTCACAGCTACCACCTTCTCTAGAGAACAGTCCTTAGCTAAACTAGATCCACCTTCCTGGGAGATTATTCCCTGCCCTCCTGGGCAGCCTGCAGCCAGTGACTGACCAACATGGTGAATTCAACCCTTTGCATCCACTCACTAATTTTTTATTCAGTATAGAAGTCAAGGTAAATGTGGGCCCCCAATGATCCAGTCTAAGTATAAACTCAAGGGGAAAAATTAAAAAGCAAATCAAAAATTTTACTGGGATCTCTCAAAGAATGCAATAAAGGATATGATTTATAACCCAAAGGTAATCTTCTTGAATCCTGCCTGCCCTCTTCACCAGAGAGAATATTCAAAATACTGAACTACTGGCAAAGCCCAGGCACAGGACCATCAACTCCAGCCAAAACCAGCCAGCACAGCCGTGATGGTGTGTGCCAGCCAAATGCCAGCCCTGCCTCGCCCTCTCTCTCTCAATCTCCCACACCCTCTCAATAGTCCCAAGGATTCTTCCTCCTTCATTAATAATTTTTATTACTTACACAGTAATAATTTTTGCCCCAGTACAAGAAAATTTTTATTAATTTTAAGAGAATGTGCTAGCTACTATTAGAAGGTACAAAGATTTAATCCCTCTTACCAGGAGCTTACAATTTAGTAGTTACAGACATCATTTGGAGAAAATAAATTCACAAATAACTAGAATAAGAGGCAGTGCTGCAATAAGTGCTGTAATAGAGGTAGAGCTGAAGTACAGTGGACACTGAGAGAGGAGAGGACAACTTTCCCTAAAGTGATCAGAACAGAGCCTTGACAAATGGGTATGATTACAAGGTTAGAGTAGCCATGGAGAATGGCAAGAATGGCAAGCAGGTATGAGGGCAAGAGTAAAAAATGCAGAGATGAGAGAGTCCAGGGAAGGTGAAGGAAGGAGAAGCGACCAGATTCAACCTAGGAGAATGGTGGGGAATAAGCTGGAAGGTTCACATGGACAAGGTTCAAGATCTGTACACCAATGATAAGGAGTTTGGATTCTGCTCAAGAAGCATAAGGGAGCAGGATAAGTGTTTGGAGGAGAAAGACAAAAGTCAAAGATGAGCTTTATAAAGATGGTGTGACAACCATATGAACTAAAAGAGGAAGGGGAAGAGATGAGTATCTAATGTCAGTGGCAGTAAAAGAAATGGGAAATGAGAGGCAGTCACTGGAGACAGAGTGGAAATTGAATTGATAAGGCTTGGAAACTGACTAGATGCAAAGGCAGCTCTGAAATCTTATTATTTTTTTTAAGTGTGTTATGCTCAACAACCCTGATGCCACTTGCTTTTCTATAATGATATCGTTAACAGACTGTGTAAAAGTAAAATCTTGAAACAAATAAAGGTTTCCAAAAACAACTTCTCCAATATGATTTGGGCAAAATTACCATGCCAGATTTTTATGACTTGTTCTTGATTTTTTTTCTCAAGTCCAATTTATTATTTTTGAGACTGTATTTTTTTTAAAAAACATTCTCCCTTCCCCCATCCCATGTCTCCCCTTCCCAGTAACCTCTAAGCTGCTTTCTATCTCTGTGTATTTGGTGTTTATAGTTCTTGATTTATTTCTTAGAGCCTTCATCTGTCATATCCATTGATTGTTTTAAAACCTATACCCATCCTATACCCTGCCTCATCCCACCACCAGTGTTGGTTCTTCTTTTGTTCCAGCCTCTCCCCTAGATCCAATCTCTTTCTTTTTCTGCCAATTTAGTATGCTGGGAGACTGACTGCTGTGACTGCCTCACCCAAGCTCTCTTGCCCTCTGGTTTCCTGTTGGAGTTAAGCAAGCATGAGATTGGAGGGCCAGAGGAGAGAAAGTGTAATAGTTTCCTATTGCTGCTGTAAGAAATTACCACAAACTTAGTGACTTAAAATAACACAAATTTATCCTCTGACAGTTCTGGAAGTCAGAAATCCAAAATCACTTTTGCTGGGCTAAAATCAAGGTGTTAGTAAAGCTGGTTTTCTTCTGGAAGCTCTAGTGAAGAATCCATTTCCTTGCCTTTGCCAACTTTCTAGAGACCACTTAAAGCCCTTTGCTTGTAGCCCCTTCCCCCATCTTTCAAAGCCAGAAGTATAGACTCTTCTCTCCTCTCTGACCTCTATTTCCACCCTTACAACTCCTTTCTCTGACTTTGACCATTTGACTAGATTAGGCCCACCCAGATAATCCAGAATAATCTCCCCATCTCAAAATCCTTATCAATCACATCTACAATATCCTTTTTGCCATATAAGAAATCATATTCACAGGTCCTGGGGATCAAGAGGTAGGCATCTTTGGAGAGCCTTTATTCAGCCTGCACAAAGAGTCTGGGGTACTTCTTACCTCTCTTTCTCCCTGCCTTGGTGCTGTCAGCCTGGCAGTGCTCCTTCCCTTTGGAGCTCCAGTCACACAGCCCCTCATTCATGGTTCCAGCTGTCACTAGGCCCCAGTAACTTTCTTTCCTCATAGGTTCTTCCAACCTAGAAGTGGCAATGGCACCCACTATGCTTATTCTTTGTTGCCTCAGCAGCGCCCCTCTCTTTGCCTTAACCTTGCCCACATCTCTGAAAAAGTCCCATCAAGTTATCATCAAAATTCCAGCTGACACACCCACCACCACTCTAAGTTACGCTGCTAACTTGTCAGGTCTAGAACTGGCACACACACAAAATATCTAAATGTAAATTCAATATGCAAGACAGTTTGTTTCAGAAAAACAAGGGATTGTCATCATCTGCCAATATAGCAGTTATTCCACAAAGCCTAATGCTTGCATCTGGAAAATAAATATATCTGATTAGATAAGTATGCAGAATAATAATCCCTCATTTTCTCTCAATTACTTACAGGGAAGGAAAATAACAGACTACATAGAGCCACAATGGAAAGTTTCCTCTTTGATTTCCTTTTGTTTTTCAATCAACTAGGGAAAATGACTTCATGACCTAACATAAGTGATTTCTGAGCAACTGGAAAAGCCACTCGCCGAACTGCCAATGATAGCTTCTATTCTTGCTCAGGCAGATAATTTTTAGATATTTCCCTGGTCTCTTCTGCCTGAGCAGCCAAACTGGCATAGGATAATGGAATGATTGCTGTTATTTTTCCTTTGTAGAAAATGCTTCGCTTCAACCAGCTTGTCTTTAAGATCTCTTTCTTTGCATTCATATCTGTCACCCTGCTGTTATCTCTGTATTAGTTTAAGGTTGAGATTATCTGCCTAGCATTCAATGATATTCTTTTTCCCTGAACTATTTATCTAAAGTCATAGAATAAGAAACAGTATTAATGTCCTACAAGAATCCCTAAAAGGCAGTACTTTTCAAACCAACAGAAGATTTTTTTTTTAATTTTTTTTTAAAGATTTATTTATTTTTTTATTTTATTTATCCCCCCCTTGCTGCTTGTGCTGCTGTGTCCATTTGCTGCGTGTCCTCTCCGTGTCTGCCCATCTCCCCCTTGCTGTGAGGTCTTGCCACATCAGCCCACGGCGCCGCGCGAGCCGGCCTGCCCTCACAAGGAGGCGCCGGGAAGCGAACCCGGGGC
>JAQZBX010031039.1:0-26524 GCA_029593785.1 Cabassous unicinctus
CTCAATGGGAGAAAATATTTGGAAATCACATATCCAATAAAGGTTTAATATCCATGATATATAAAGAGATCATACAACTCAACAATAAAAAGACAAACTACCCAATTAAAAAATGGGCAAAAGACTTGAATAGACAGTTGTCCAAAGAAAAAATACAAATGTTGAAAAAACACATGAAATAATGTTCAACATCACTAGTGATTAGGGAAATGCAAATCAAAACTACAATAAGATATCAATTCACACCTATTACAGAAAACTACAAGTGTTGGAGATGACCTAAAGAGATAGGAACCCTTATTAACTGTTGGTGGAAATGTAGAATGGTACAGCCACTGTGGAGGACTGTTTTTCAGTTCCTAAGGAAGTTGAATATAGACTTACCATGTGAACTGGCAATACTACTACTAGGTATATACCCAAATGAACTGAGAGCAGTGACACGAACAGATATCTGCACACCAATGTTCGTAGTGGCATTATTCACAATTGCCAAAAGATGGAAACAATCAGGTGCCCATCAACCGATGAATGAATAAACAAATTGTGTTGTATACACACGATGGACTATTATGCAGTTGTAAGAAGAAATAAAGTCGTCAAGCATATGATAACATGGATGAACCTGGAGGGCATTATGTTGAGTGAAGCAAGCTAGATGCAAAAGGACAAATACTGTATGATTGCACTATTATGAACTACATATATTGTGTAAACTCATGGAATTAATAATTAGAATATAGGTCACCAGAAAATAGAATGAGGGTAGAGAATGGAAAGCTGAGGTTTAATCTGTGCAGAACTGGTAAAAGAGTTGTTTGTAAATCTTTGGAAATAAATAGAAATGGTGAAAGCACATCATGGTGTTTGGAATTAGCAGAGCTATTATATGGGCATGACAGTGGTTGAAAGGGAAAGTCTAAGGTCATATATATTGCTAAAGAGAAAGCTAGAAAATGTAATATGGTGAAACCTCATGTGAAATAAGGGTATGGGTAATGTTGCATATATGACGGTTTTTACAAAATATGAATACAAATAAACTAGAGAGAAGGAAACAGAAGAGCAGCTATGTACAGTAGGGGAAGCATAGAGAGACTGAGAGATGATAAGTTTTTATTCATTTGTCTGTTTTTTGTTTTGTATTATTACTATTGGAATAATTAAAATGCTCCAATAATGATTGGAGTAATGAATGCATAACTATGTGATTATACCAAAATACCATTGGTTGTACACTTTGGATGGATTTATGCTTTATTAATATATATCAATAAAATTGCTTTGTTTAAAAAAACACAATGTAACCCAAAGATTTCTACTTTTATGCTTCAGATACACTAAAGCATATGTTCTCAATTTGGAAACCCCTATACCTCATAGGGATTCACAGAAATTAGAAATGGTATCCTTTTAAGTTTTTTTCTAAAACTTTAAAAAATCTATTGGAATTCTAACATTTACTTAGATGAAAGCTCCGCTTGCTAACATGGAATTGTTCTTGCCTTAATTATTGCAGCTTAGTTTAGTTACACTGATGATCTCATGCTAACCATATGCTCTGAATAGCAGAAGGTGTGTATGTATGGGGGGAGGGGTGATATATCATATCTTTTATTACTAAATGTGGAAAAAAATAAACATTCCTTATTTACTGTTTGCTATAAGCAATCTTAAAACATTAATTAGATTCATGGATGTCACATGATAAAATAGGTTCTTGGTGATTTTTTTAAAAAAGCCTTTAAAGTTTCACTTCTACATCTTTTACACTCTTTCACATATTTTAAAAAATTTTAATCTGACAATTTAGTTAAAAATTCATTTTTAAAATATTTTCAATGTAACATTTATGCAACCTAAAACTTCTTTAAAAATACAATAAAAGGGGAGCAGATGTGGTTCAAGCGATTGAGCTCATGCTTCCCTCATGGGAAGTCCCAGATTTGGGTTCTGGTGCCTACTTAAAAACAAAAAAACAAACAACAAGCAAACAAACGAAAAAACCAACCACAGGAGAGCTGATGTGGCTCCGTGGTTGAGTGCTAGCTTCCCATATATGAGGTCCCAGGTTCAATCCCTGGTCCATATCTCAAATAAATAAATAATTAAAAATAAAATAGAAATGCATTTTTGTTATATATTTCTTTTTTGTATCATGGCACTTTGTACAAGATGGAGCTAGTGTGAACATAAACGTATCCTAATTTTTATTTTCATGGATATAATTAGGTCACATAAAGCATCCATTTCTCATATATATTTATGATGCATATACAAGGCTTAAATAACTAGTCCTGCAGATTCAGAAAAGACTCTTTCATCCTAACATATTTAGAATTTTTAAAATTTTAAATGATAACTCTAAATAATACTTCAGTAAAAGTTTGTTTTTTAACTCATGTCTATAAAACATGAAAAGTAAATTGTCATTATGCAATTTTAAACTTAAAATGTTTAGATAGAAATCTTGTTTCAAAAACGAATATACTGGAGATCGTATTCTAAAATCAACAGAGTTCTTATGGACAAAAAAATGGACAATAGGGATTAAGTAAATCCAAATTTTGAATACCAAAAGTACAAAAGATAGAGAAAGTAAGAGACAGTATTAAACTTCTCTGAGAGACAAAGTATAGAATATGTAAAACAAAATAAAACTATGAAAGAATAGTGTATGGAGAGCACATGTGACAGATTCTTTGAAGAATTGATGTGGGGTCAGTCATATATTAGTTATTTACATTTTAATAAATGAAAACCTTATTTTCAGTTTTTCAGATTGGCATTCTACTGGTTTGCCTAACAAAAATGATATTTGCCAAACTTCCAGGGATTTAAAATTTTCATAATCCATTGATCCCAATCACAGCCAGTGACAAAAAAAAATAATAATAAGTCAGTGTTGGTGGCATTTGGACAATAACTTTCATAGATGAAAGAAATGTGTATCTGCAGCTGTATTTGTATTAGGTAATTTTTCTCTACATGTTTTATGAATCACAGCTCCCAGACACAAATAAGCAAAGAAAATAATGCAGAAGCATAAAGAATTGAACCCCAAACTATCTCAGCATTGCTTGACCATAGTTCTGATTTTTATGTTATTATTAACAAAAAGAGTAGATGATAAAATCCTTTTGTGGTAAAATTGACATTCATGGCTTACCCCCCAGTGCAGACCTACAACCAAGTAGATCACTTTTTAGCAAGACATTTGAATTTCCTCTTCTAACCAAAGCACATAGAATTTGAAGACTTCAGAAAATCAAGAGAAAGTAATTTAACTTAGACCAGTATTTAACATAAGTTTGACAGTGGATAGCAGGATCACATTTAGAACTTCAAAGTAGCTGAGTCCTAAGGTGTGATGAGTTGTAAAGCTACAGAAATATCTAGAGATATTTTGATCTAAAAGCAAAAGTAGGTGAAACACACTCAATCCCCCTTCCCTTACACACACCACCAAGTAATTAATTTACTTTGTCAAAGTCTGTATTTTATATATATAAACAGTATTATATAAACTGTATCGTCAATTTTGGTGCCAGTTGATGCTAGGCATTACCTCATGATAGATAATGTTATTTTTGGAGATTTGGGCAAATTCTTTAACCTTGCATGCTTTACTCTTTATAACCTATAAAATAACTGAGCAAAGTGGACAGTTACTTATATTCCTTTCTACTATAAAGGTTTATGGTTATTGGATGAGAACCTGGGGAAGCATAACTCATTTTCCAAAATTCCACATTCACAGTTCATTGGTTCCACTCCGCATCTTATGTTTTGATAAACTTTGATTCATGTCTTTCAGGGAGCACTTTGAATTTTTTGAAGTCCACAAGATCCAAATAGCAAAAGAATTAGCAGAGACAATGGAGGACATAATAGCTTAGTACAGAAAGGGGAATGCTTCTCTTCCCTTACTAAATCCCTCACTATCACATCTTCTAGATCTTGTTCAAGTAGTCTTTCCCCATCTCAGTTAATGGCAACTCCACCCTTCCAGTTGCTCAGGCCAAAAACTGTGGTTTCATCTTTAACATCTGTATTTCTTTTATAAAAATCTTTTCATGCATCAGAAAATCCTGTAAATTCTACCTTCAAAAATATATTCATAGACCAGTCACATCTTTCTATCTCCATTGTTACCACCCTGGACCAAGGCGCCATCATCTCCCAATTAGGTGGTAAAGGCAAAAGAATATAAACTTATGTCTTTGTCTTTTTATTTCTACATCTCTATCAGTAAAATGGTGTGAAAAATGTGAGATAGAATAGGTGAATATGAATAAGAGCACAAAATAAAGGCATAGGATTACAAACTTTGAACTTTGAGGGAACTCTGTATCTTTCATTCAAATGAAGAGGAATTTATAAAAATTTCAAATGATCTGTCTTACTAAAATTAAGTCTTTTGCTTCTACAACTGTATCCTACCAAAATACATGAACATATGCAAAAATTATGTCTGTCAATGATATTTATTACAGCATGGTCATGTAAAAATTTGGAAGCAGTCTAAGTATTTATCAATAGTTAGAAATAGTTAAATGATGCCATATCCATACAGTAAAGTACCATGCAGTATATCTGAGTATACTGACTATTTCACAACTAAAATGTATTTCATGTATTTTATGACCGGTCTCAAGCAAAATTTCTGTAGAATACTTGTAATATCTACCCAGTATTACAAAAGAAAGCTGCATCCTACACTGGCATTCAACCAAATTCATTATTGGTGACTTGGGCTTTGTCACCCAAAGGATTGACAATGGATTGGTGATCAAATTATGAACCTTGAATATTACTGAGATTACACATTACAATTTGTTTCATATTCAAGAAAAATTTAAATCATTATGTAAAAACTGTGGTAATATCCCATATGAAGATCCCACATCAAGAGATCTTTCTTTTGCTAAAGCAGTGTTGCTATTGCAATAATTCTTCTTTAAAAGGTACACTACATGCCATCCCTCCCCTTTAAAAAGATAAATAGTCCAATATTCATCACGTTGTAGTTTTCTACAATAACTTTGTATTATAGGCTTTACAGAAACTCTATTTACAAAATAAATTTTCAGTAATTTTCTTCCTTCACTACTTTTTCAATAAAATATGTGATGACAGGATTCAATTTAGATGTGACTAATTATTTTTATATTTTTACTAGTACAAAATATCCTAGAGTAAGATGAGTTTCATCACACAAGTAATATTGTCCTTGAAATATGTATTTTTTCTGTGGTTTTGTAAATATGAGCAAAATAACAGTTTGGTTATATATCTAGAAAATCCCTAAGAGGATTTCTATCTTTGTAATTTTTGAATACACTATTTAATGCCTTGGTCTTGCATTCTTCTACAATTTGGTGCTACGTGAATCCAATATTTTAAAAAATAACTTTAAAGTGTTTTGAAAATACTATATAATCATTTGGAAAACATTGAAAACTGCAGCTAAACAAAAAGAAGAAAATTAGATCATCCAAATCTTGCATCTACCCCATTACAGTCAAATTGTAGCTCTTACCATTCCACCAAAATTCTTTCTTTAATGATCATCAGTGGCTTCCACTTTGGTAAATATCCAAGATATTTCTCAGTCCTCATCTTACTTGACCTATCAGCAATAATTTGATCCAATTGTTAACTTTCTTTTCCTTGAAGCACTTGCTTTGCATGGCTTCCAGGATATCCCCCTCAACTGGCTTTTGTCCTGCCTTTGTAGCTACTGTCTCGATCTCTTTTCAGTTCTTCCTTATCTCTCTGACCTCTGAACACTGGAGTGCCCAAGGGTTCGTCCTTAACCACTGTCTTATAAATATGCTCACTCTTAGATGATCTCATCCAGACTCATGACTTTTATTAATATCTCATACTGATTCCCACATTTATAACCAGTTCAGACCTTGAATTCTAATATCTGAATACCAAACTGACTTGACATCTCTGCATATCTATTGGGCTGCTCAAACTTCCCTGTCCAAAATTGATCTGATATTTCCTCTCAAACTTACCCGTCATATGATCTTAATTAATGGTAACTCCATCTTTCCAATTGCTCGGGTAAAAAACTGGTGTCATCCCTGACTCCTGTCTTTCTCTTATACCCATCATTTAATCTACCAACAAATCCTGTAACTTCTGCCTTCAAAAATGTATTAATATAATGATCACATTTTAACTCCCCCATTGCCACCACACCAAACTAACCCACCATCATCTTCCACCCAGGTTAGTAAAATGACCTGTTAATTGTTCCCCCTACTTTTACTTTTGTCCCCTTCCAGCCAATTCTCAATACAGCAAAAGTTGTAAAATAAAATAAGAGGGGACCTTTTAGAGCAAAAGCAAGATCTCGCAATCTTCTGCTCAAAACCTTCCAGTTTACTCTCATCCTACTCAGCATAAAAGCCAAAGTTCTAAGACAAGTCCCTACATGATCTGCCCCCTCTTATAGCTCCAAACTCAACTTCCATTACTTTACGCCTTCTTTACTCTACTCTAGCCACTTTGAAATATTCACTATTTTTCAAACATTACAGGCATAATCTTGCCTAAGGGCTTTTATACTTGCAGTTCCCTTTGTCTGGAAATCTCAATTGCAGATATCTTCGTAGCTTATGCCCTCCATTCTTTGACACGAAAGTCACTTTGATGAGGCCTTCCCTAGCTACTTGGCTAAAATTTCAACACTTCTCTCCCCTGCAAGTCTATGAATTTCCTTTTCCTACTTATGTTTTCTTAACACCTGTAATTATTGAACATACCGTGTATTCTGCTAATATCTTATTTATAATTATGTGTTTACCCTACTAAAATTAAAAGTTCTTAAAAGGGTGGATTTTCTTTTCCTGTTTTGTTCACTACCATATTCTTGGTGCCTAGAATAGGGCCTGGCATATAGTGGTACTCAGTAAATATTTATTGAATGAATAAATGAAGTACATTCTGTGTGTATTTCAAAACAATTTTTTACATTAGGTTAATTCTTAGTAATACTAAACAAAATTTGATGAGTCCATGTGTCAATTTTACCTGACAATTATTTGCACTTTCTCAGATGATTCCTTTCGCTCTTTCTAAAATGCCACTTTCTATTAACTTTTTTCCAAATAGAAAAGTCCAGTATTTTTTTTACTTATTATTTATTATTTTACTGGAATTTATGATAGTTTTAATTGTGGTCAAACTGGACCAAAAGAACAGCAAATTTCATTTGTACTTGATTGTTAAGAAAAACAAAATGTAAGAGTGGTAAATTATTGTAGGAATTTTTAAAGTTATGCTTTTAAGCAAATGCCCCCTAGTTAGATGTTTTCTTCCATAGGATGTTCAAGGTGAAAATTATTTTATACTCTGGGATTATAGACTTCTTTTTGAACCTTTGGTCAATAAGATTACTTAATTATACCTTTCAAAAAGAGTCCCTTTTTGATGCCTTGTCTTAACTGAAAGAGTTGTTTTGTAATTTCATATTATGTAATTGCTAAAATTTTTTTGTTCTCAAAGGGGCTCATGCTCAAATGCTAAAATTATCATCACAAGTGGGGAATTTCAGTCTCTGCAAATTTATCTAAGCATATAATCATTATATTACTTTACATACATTTATACAACGAAAAAGTAATTAGAATGTGTTGGTGAGTGGAAACATGAAGATACCAAATCACCTTGTTTCCAAAGCAATTGTTTTCACTCATAAATGATCATATTTTTGCTATTTTGAATTATATAATGGCAAATGGGTATTTTAAAAAATTTCAAGGTATTTTCCTTATTCTTTCATACTATATGTACCTTATACTATTTAGACAATTGCATACAAATGAAGCATTATTTTAAAATTCAAAAACAAAAATGGAGCAGGAATGGAATTGCTAATTGAATGATTGAAATTTGCTCCTTAGAGGTCTTGAGGTTTGGCAGGGTGTTCAAGACTCTTTTAAAATACCTTTTCTAATTTATTTCTCAGCACTCCTTTCCGTGTTTTATACTTTGGCCTTCATGTTCATAGAAAACACCCTGTGTGTTAGTCAAGGAACTCTAGGGAAACAGAATCAACAGGAGGTATCTGTAAATAGCATCAGATTTTATAAAACTCTCTCACGTGATGCACAACTCCAGATTCCACAGGCAGGCTGCAAACCAGGGGTTCTGATGGAGGTCCAATGAAGGTCCTTGATGAGCTCCTGGGAGACGATGGCTGTCCAAAGAATTCAAAGAAATTCTCTCTGAATGCTGAAATCACTTCCCCTTTTAAGGCATTCAACTGATAGGATAAAACGTCAGTCATTGCTGATGGCAATCTCCCTGGTTTATCACAGATGTAATCAGCCATCTATGCAGTAAGTAAACTCACTGATGACTAAAGCCCATAAATGTCCTTGTATTACAATTAGCCCTGTGCTTGCTTGACCAAACAACTGGGCACAATTACCTGGCCTACTTGACACATTAGCCTAACCAGCACACCCTATAAGCCATATTCCCCATTTTTTGTTTACATTGTAATCTCTAACTAGAATAGTTGCCCCTAGTTCTTTGCTGCGTGTGCTCCTCAGCCTCAAGTCCTGATTAAATTTTACACCTGAAAAGTCTTTATTTGCCTAGGCAAAATATGCTCAACTATAATATACAATATATCAACTATAGCACACCATGTATTTAATTACACATTGCATATCTATCTTTCCCATCGTTTCTGATAGGCTCACAATTTCCTGACCTCATAGCCATCATGTCACCCTGCCGGACGGGTTTATGAGCGTTGACAGTGGCATGAGAATAGAATGGACCGTGGCTGAGGAAGCAGTATGGACAGTTGCGCAGCCACACTCCAGCACAGCCCAGGGTGGTCTCTGCTGTCAGAGAGGCAAAGCTGCTAAAGGGGGATCCTTCTGTCTCCCAGCTCCAGTGCACATGGATCTTCCAAAGTGGGGGAGATCTTTGGCTAAACAAAAGCCCTGAACAACTCAATGTCCTTTCTCGTTTCTGTGGAACTTTTGAGATACGGGATAGCAGGTGTTACTGTGTTGTTTTCTTGACTCCCAAGATCCCATTGCCTTGAAGGATGCACTGGTCACCAGAATTTCTCTTTTCCCTGCCAGGAGGAATCTCTCATCGAATTCTCCTGGGCACTAAGGAAATTTAGACACATTCCACGCTAGCTTTCCCATTGCTGACCCCATTCTGTTGGCTTTGAACTGCTATTACCACAAAACCTAAAAGCACAACCTAAGAGAAGACGAATTTGGCAAGTTAAGATTTAGGATGCATTTTGAGACAATCAGTCTTTTCCCTTATGAATCATTGAAAATGAATCAAGAATCATTGGAGGAACAACATGTAATTTTTCAGGTTAGTTGTTAATCTTTTGCATTTATATAACACACAGAGTGCTTTCATACCACATTTGATTTCCAGAGTAGGTCTGTGAAAAAGAGAAGGTGGCATTTGCCTTTCTGTTTGTGGGTGAGGAGGAGACCCAGTGTGGTTTGCTTGGTGACATACAGCCCAAACCTTGAGGATGCTACCCCAGTTAAGGTATGGTGTAAATACAATTAAAAGGAAGTATCATTTTAGTCTTCTGTGATTAAATATCTGGTGCAGGGAGAGAATAAAGATTTATGAGTTTATGAGCTTAGATTACCCTATAAAATGCTTTCATGTAAAAATATTTCTGTCCCTCACCCATCATTAGAATATCAGATGGAGCTTAGGGAAATCAAAGTATATCAAAACAATCCCTGATTGTGTCTAGAGGTCCTGGAAATAAGAAGACGTTCTACAAATGTCTGTATTGTCCGGCTGGACTTAAGTTATAAGACTCAGCAGAACATTTGTAGCAAGAAGGGAAAAAAGGTATGTGGTTTTCACAGATTTAACTGAGGAGAGCTGAAATTAACTGAACATAAAACCTCAAGAAATCTGAACCTTGAAGTCATCGATGGCTTTGGAGTTATGATACACAAGGGCCAAGAGTCTTCTGTGACTTTTAATCATGGCAGAGTTCGATGAAGTTCAATATCCAACAGGCTCTGCTGTTGAATAGGCCAACAGTTCCCAACCTCGCAGTCCATTATATACTACTGCCAGGCAGGTTTATGAGGGTTGACAGTGGCATGGGAACAGAATGGGCATTCTGTTCATATGCAATTAGTGATCTGGATGTTAGTTTTATGACTTTATGAAAAAAATGCTGTGTTTATGCTTCTTCTGGAAATTGAGTCTTTGCATTGTTTGTTCTCTGTTTACTCTTTAGGAGAACAATTTAGCTTTTGGTTATAGGGTCAAAGTTAATGGCTCTTCACCTCTATTTGTAGAGGATGAGACGACAAATTTAAAAGAAAGAATAAAAGTAGCTGCAAATAGTATTTCACTGTTTCAACTATTGCATATATAGGCTCATCTTTAAAATAGGATCTTTTTGTATGAAGTGGATCACTGACCTGGGTCAGGAATCAAGTTTCAGCTCTAACTCTCAGCTAGGGCCAATTTCTCAGTAAAGAGAAGTTGAGATAGTTAACCTTTGATGCCCCACTCATTTAAAACAGTCTATGATTATTTTAACGTTGTACATTCATCATTTGTCTTAAGCATAGGGATAGAACTTCTATTAAGTATACAGCTTTATATATAGACAAGTTTTTTGATTTTGGAGATTTTTTCAGCTCTTTCCACTTGGCTCAAAATATGGGAGGATATTTTGAAAAGTGTATATAGGGATGTACATTTTTTCTTTTGCCTCAGGTTCCAATATGGCTTGGCATGGACTGGGTTATGTATCTGGAAAAGGGATTAAGGGATAAGACTTATTCTACAGAGAGCAGAACAAGGACCAACATGTGGACTATATGGAGAGGCACTTTAAGCTTAATAAAAAATACTTTGTATTCACTAATGTTTTCTAACAATAGACGTATTTGAAAATGAGAAATAATATTGTAAATTGGTACTCTCCCCTGCAATGAAGACCGCCAAAATGAGATCCAGTGGCTACCAATGAGGAATGTAAAAAAAATTACTGGAATTTGATGGCCTTTGAGGTGCTTGCATCTACACTCTGATTATGACAGGTATTGCTGGTTGCCCACCCCATTTCCATTTTTCCCTTCTTCCTAACAGCACCATTTTTATTTTGAGCAGAAAAGTGCCACCATGGGAAGAAAAGAACCCACCTTGCTTTCCCAGCTTCCCTTACAGCTGGGATATATGACAAAGTTCTAGCCAATGGCATTCAAGCAAGAGTCTGCTGAATATAGTTGGAAAAGCATTTGTCTTTCACATATGAAAACCTCACTTTCCTATTCCCTCTTTATAGTAAATATGAAGGCATGAAGTACCACAGATCAATTATAATTATGAGGACAAATGGATGAGAAATTAGAAAAATAGTGGTCTGGGAACGCCTTCTTTGCACAGCTGCTGCAGGCCTGAACTGCCTTCCTCTGGAATTTTTGTTCCTGCTCTTCTAAAATGAATGGAAACCAGCCTATTTAAACCGATGTTAGTTAGGGTTTCCAATCCTTGAAGTCAAATGTACTTCTAAACGATTCACTTACTAATAGTATTCATAACTTCGTTTTAACACTTTATTTTTTCCAAAGTACTTTACATACATTGTCTCATTTAATTATCACAACAACCCTGGGAGAAGCTTGGATCTTTGTCTGATTTTTTGCAGGTTAAAAATGTTAAACATCTGGGAGGTGAAATTATTTATATATTTAATGACACAACCAAGATTAAAATATAACCTTATTTTAATAAGAGGACACAACCTAGATTCCATCTCCAAGAGCCACCTAGCTTTCATACACCATGCAGCCAAATAAACAGAAATGATAAAAGGCAAACAGAGAATAATTAAGTACTTGGATAAAAAGACTGTTCCCAAATGAAGACAACAGGATTTGGGTTTCCAGGGAAACTGACGCCATTAAAAAGCTATCCTGTACCTTACTCAGCAAGAGTGCATGGGTCTTTTCCACCAGCCAATATTTCTCATTTAAAGGATTCTCTTCCTGTGCCCCAGAAAGATCCACAAAAGCTTGCAGAAATACTCCACAGGTTGTTTTCAGTTCACAACCCTCTGCAAGAAGACATACATTGGTTGCTACATGAAATTCCACCAAAAGCAAACTTCTCCTGTTTCATGAAGGAAGCCCATTTGGTCCCAGGAGATAATTTACCATACCAGAGGCAAGGTGGCCACAAGAGGCTGATTACCCATCATCCCACAGCAAAGGCAGAGTTGAAAGCCTTAAAGGCCAAATCCAGAAGGTTTGCTGGCAGCCTTACTTGAAGCCTTTTTGCAAAAAGTGAGCTGGGAGAATTTCAGCCTTGCTTTCAGAAGTCAGAAACCTTGAGGCATAAAGTCTTAAAGAATTGGAAATATCCACCAGAAGTCTGTGATTGACCAAGAGACTTCAGTTACATAAAAGTATTCTGAAGAAGGGACAGACTGCCTCTGTACTGGGAGGACGCTTTCAGATGTTCCTGATTACTCATACTGCTATCAGAGTGAAACAAAAATCCAACTGGACTCATGTTTCCCAAAACCACAAGAAGACATATCTATGACTCACACAAAGGACTTGAAGCTTAAGTTTTCTAGAGTATCTGACATTAGTAATGCACTCAACTTAAAGAGGTACACTAACAGGCTTCCTGCTACAAATAGATTGCAGTCATACTCATATTTCTCAACTTCTAAATGTTCCCTATTGTAATTGTTAATTACTTTGCTTTGTATTTTGCTGATAGCTATTTCAGCAGTTACAAACAGCCCCAAGTAAAGATAGATAAAGCAATTATAATATTTAGAAAATTATAATTTTACAGTAAAATAATAACAAAAGGGGAAATGAAATTTTCTTTTAGGAGGAAGGAAGCTACTCACTTTTCCCTTATTAGGGTGTCCCTTGTAAATAGCCCTGGTAAGAGGCCTGATCTTTTGATTTTACAATGCAAGGTTGTAGACCATCTAGCCCATGGACAATAAACACATCCCTCTGAAATTAAGTCTCAGGAAGTATACAGGAGACTATAATATCACAAGATGCATCTATTTGTCTCTCAAGAAAATAAGAGATGTTTTCATTATTCTTCTATTTTACTGTATAAATTTGAGTGGAATTCAAATTTAGACATGTTTGTGTTACCTTTACATGCATGTAGAGCTGTAATGATAACTCACTAATAAAATGTGTTCTCTATCTATAAACAAAAATCCAGTGTCCTAGGTTTCAGGCCATTTATATAAGCTAATCCCATATAGTTATCAGAGATTTATTTTACAAAAGTTCAAATAAATCTGAGTTTCTATCCCTACTTCAGAATTGATATGAAGTATTTCATAATTGATAAACCTGTACCCTAAACAGATATCAGAAGACTTCAAAGGCATTATCTGTGAGATAAGCAAAGAACAAGCCAATATGTTATTGAGCAAGGGATCATTGCCCGATGCATATTGAAGTCAATACTATGACTCCAGGATTTCAAGGGATGAAAGAGTTTATTGTGAGGCAGCCATATAAGGAGACAGGAGTTAAAACTCAAATGTCTCTCTAAAGAGCTTAGGGTTTTTATGGGATTCAAGCAAAGGGAGGTGGAGATAATGACGTTAAATTTGCATATATTGATTGGTTATGTGTTACTTTTTTTAAAAAGAAGCTTTAGATTACATAAATGTTACATAAAAAATATAAGGGATTTCCATATGCCCAACCCTGTCCAAATTTCACACTTTTCCACATTAACAATATCCTTCATTAGTGTGGTACATTTGTTACAATTGATGAACACATATTGAAACATTGCTACTAACTGTGGACTATAGTTTACATTATAGTTTACACTCTATACCACACAGTTTTGTAGGTTGTGACAAAATATATACTGGCCTGTATCTGTCATTGCAATATCATGCAGGACAATGCCAATGTCCCAAAAATGCTCCCATATTATACCTATTCTTCCCTCTTCCCCTTCCCCCCCAGAACCTCTAGTGGTCATTGCCTTTATATCAATGATAAAAGTATAAAAGTTCTTCCATTGTTATAGAACAACAATAAGTCTATAATAGAATAATAATAAGTCTACTTTAGTGCATTGTTCATTCTCCAGTCTCAAGGATTTGGGGATGGTGATGCTCACTCTCTTTCTAATTGAGAAGGAGCTTAGGTCCCATGGGGCAGATGGATGGAACTATCTTGCTTGCAGATGCAAACACTCTCTGTTCCTTAGGACGGGTGTAGTCCATCATCATCTCCTTGTTAGTTGTCCTGGGTGAGTCCAATGAACTGGAGAGGAGGTGTTGCAATTCTGCTGAGATTCAGGCTTCAACTGGCACACGAACAGACCAAAGATTTAAGTCTCTGGGACATATAGTTAACAAGTATAGCACTAATTATAGATTCAATAAAAGGGAAAGAAGAGCCATGTGTAAGGAAATATAAACGAGTCTAACTCTGTTATACTGGGGAGCATAAATTCCAGATAAGGCCCACTACAAGGTGCCGAATTCCTGTGCTTATCTGCCCTGCTTTTAGTGTCTAGATGTCTCTACAGCCCTCAGGAGCCCTGCTGCTTGAGGCACAGTTTACTGTGGCAGTCAAGGAGATCCTGCTGAGACATGCATAAGTGTAACCTCTGGAATGACCTCCCAACTCGTTAGCAGGATGGGAATTCAATACTCTGTTGGTTATTGTTGAGTTTTCCACCCACCAAAACAATATCCCAAGACCACATGAACACATTTATATTCCATAGAGGCATGCTCCAGGTGCACTCCTCTCCACAAATCCCCCCACCACCAACACCCCATACCAGTGATCCTCCCCTGTCACAGTTGCAACACTTCTGCAATCCAAAACCTCCCCCAAACAAAGCCAATTTTTTTGCATTGTGCCTTTCATCAGCATAAGATCTGTTATCTTTTATGTATATTGACAATTTCTTCTGTATGTTCCCCCAGTGTCTTTTTTTTTCTACTTTATTTTCAAGAAAGCTTTATGTAACAGAAAAGTCACATAGAAAATATAGGGGATTCCCATATACTCCACCCACTCCCTCTCCTTTTTCCCTCTGTTAATAACATCTTACATGAGTATGGTACATTTATTACAATTGATGAACAACTATTGAAGCATTGCTACTAACCATAGTCAATGGTTGACATTATGGTTTACATTTTATACCATACACTTTTATAGGTTTTGAAAAATGTATATGACCTGTATCCATCATTGCAAGGTCATGCAGAACAATTCCAATGCCACAGTAATCAAAGCAGCATGATCCTGGCACAAGGACACATATATAGATGAATAGAAGAGAATTGAGTGTTCAGATATCAACCCTCACATTTATGGTCAACTGGGATTTTTGACAAAGTTGCAATGAGTACTCAGTTGGGAAAGAACAGTCTCTTCAATGAATGGTGTTGGGGAAACTATCTCCATTTGAAAAAAAAAAAGAGGACTATTACCTCATACCTTATACAAAAATCAACTCAAAATGGATCCAAGACTTAAATATAAGAACCAGAATGATCAAACTCCTAGAAGAAAACATGGGGAAGGATCTTTAGGACCTTGTGTTAAGCATTGGTTTCGTAGACTTAGCACCCAAAGCACAAGCAACAAAAGGAAAAAAGAGATAAATAGACTTCATCAAAATAAAATGCTTTTGTTCCTCAAAGGACATTTAAAAAATATAACAAACTTTATTTTTAAAGAGGTTTTAGATTACAGAAAAGTAAAAAAAGATAAAATCCTTTGAGGTTTTCCATCTGCCCCATAAGATCTAAGTCCCCTCTTAGGCAGAGTGAGCATCACCATCCCCAAATCCGCAAGATTGAGGAATGAAGGAACATAACAGGGGAATGCAATCATGGGCAAAGTAAACTTATTAATGTTGTAGTAATAGTATAACATGTGACATTGTTATAAAGATAACGGTTACCAGAGGTTCTGAGGGGAAGTGGAACACAGCATTTCCCTGATGATTTTTTTTTTTTTTTGTCTTTGTACATCCTCTTTGGGGTTTTATTTTGCTAAAGGGCAGAATTCACACAGGCCCCCAAAAATAAAACATGCAAAATATTTTTGTGCACACCTTCAACATACTACATTGTACTTCTGAAATCTTAATTAAAAAAATAAATCCCCATCAAGAATATCTTAATGCAAATATTCTTGCTGTCCTGATTTTGTGATAATCAGGGTAGGCTAAACGTTCACTATATTAGAAACCATGCATGTGTGCCCAGACCTACACATGCATGGTTTCTAATATGGAATGCTGGAGATAAACTAAGCCTGATTTATTATATGACCATCCTGTATGGGGAAAGACTATAACTTTGGTTATGTTTGGTCAACCTTAAGAGATACGGCAGGGGGATGGGTATGGCTCGGGTGGCTGGGCATCCATTTCCTATAAGGAGAGACCTAGGTTCAATCCCTGGGACCTCCCGGTAAAAATTAAAAATATATATATGTAAGAGGTGCATGGGCCACCAGGCCCTGTGCGTGGGTGCGCTGCCAGGCCCTGCAAGCCATGCAGCAAGATGATGATGTAACAGGAGAGTGACACAAGGGAGAGCCAAGATGAGATGCACTGAAAAACCAGGAACTAAGGTGGTGCAGGCAGTAGGATGCCTCTCTCCCACATCGGAGGTTCTGAGGATCGAATCCCAGTGAAGACAGGAGGCAAAGGATGAGAAGAGAAGGCAGGAAACACACAGAGTTGCCCAGCAAATGGACACAGAAACAGCAAAAATGGGGGTGTGTGTGGTAAAAATGGATAAAAGTAAATAAATAAATAAAATGTATAAGGGAGGAAGATATGGACTATCGTTAGTAGTAATACTTTGATGATGCTCTTTCATGATTTGTTAACAAATGTTTCACAACAATGCAGAGTGTTTGTAGGGGAGTGATATGTGGGAGCCCTGTATGATGTATGCATGTTTGTTTTGTAAGATCATGATGTTTACTGAACACTTATAGTTTATGTATGTTCATGTATGAATGATATATTTCAATAAATTGTTTTTTTTTTTTTTAAAAAAAAGAATACCTTTTCTGAAAGTTAACATTATAAAAGCTAGATTCCTGACACAAACACAGCAGAAAGTCACTCAGTCGCAAAAAGTTAAGGTTTAGAAATGTTCAATCAATATCAAAAATGAAGAGATAAGAAATGTAGATCCAAAGTATTCCCCACATCAACTATCAAAAATTATGTGTGGTGCTTTGAACCATTCATAATGTTAACTGGAAATAGAACCTTAATCTCAACATAATGCCAGACTTAAGGAAAGAGAACCTACACAATGGAGAAAATGAGCAAAAGACTGGAACAGACATCTCTCTAAAGAAGATATACAAATGGCCAGAAAGCACATTAGAAGATGCTTAACATAGTTATCAGGGAAACGCAAATCAAAATTACGAGATACCATTTCACACCCATTTGAATGGCTATTTTAAAAGAGAAAAAATAAGTGTTGGAGAGGATGCAAAGAAATAGGAACATTCATTCATTGCTCATGGCAATGTAAAATGGTGTAGGTACTGTGGAAGACAGTTTGGTGGTTCCTCAGAAAGCTAATTATTGAACTACCATATATCCCATCAATCCTACTACTAGTTATATACTCAAATGTATTGAAAACAGGGATTTGGACACGTATTTGCACACCAATGTTCATAGTGGCATTATTCACAATTGCTAAAAGTTGGAAGCAACTCAAGTGTCCATCAACTGGTGAATGGATAGACAAAATGTGGTATATACACAAAACGGAATATTATTCATCCATAATAAGGAATGAAGTCCTGATGCATGCAATAACCTGTATCTGGATGAGCCTTGAAGACATCATGTTGAGTGCAATAAGAAAGGCACAAAAGGAAAAATATTGTTTGATTTCACTGATTTGAAACAATTAGAATAAGCAAACTCACAGAGTCAGAATCTAAAATATACATTACCAGAGGACAGTTTGGTGATAGGGACTGAGAATTTAAGGCTTCAATTGTGCAGGGTTCCTATTTGGAATGATGGAAATGTTTTGGTGATGGATTGTGGTGATGGTAACACAACATTGTGAACACAATTAACAGCACTGAAATTCATATCTGAATATGATTAAAAGATGGAAATGATAGACTGTTTATATGGTAACAGGATAAATATTTTTAAAAAATCCATGGAACTGCACTGCACAAATAATGAACCCTAAATTAAACCATGAACTTTAATTAATAGTACAATTATAAAAATGTGCTATCACCAATTACCAAATGTTTCACACCAACCAATGCAAGGTTTTGGTGGTGGGTTGGTATATGAGAATCCAGTATTTTACGCATGATTGTTCTGTAAACATGCAACATCTCTAGTAAAGAAAGAAAATGGAAAAAGTATTAAGTAATAAAAAGGTTCATTCTTTTCATACCCATGTTGACTATTGGTATGTTTACATTTCTTTTCTCCTTTAATTTAGCTATTTTGATCTACTTATGTGAGAATGCATACAAAACACATCTAGGAAATAGTGTATAACATTTGATATTTGAAATGAGATTATCAAAAAGGGAAATGCAATTGCTACATAATTATTAGACATTAGTATCCTTATATTTTAAATTGAATGTAATATATTTTGAAATATCAATTTTAGTGCCAAGGGAATGAATTCTATAATTTCTTTTCAATTTTAGTTTAGTTAGATATATCATATATTTGTCTTTAAATTATTTTTATAGAATGAATGCACATAATTTAACTATCTTACTTACAGACAATTATTGTCATTGAGTAACTCAATTTGAGTTAATACTTCTTATAGACAAATTTTCATTTGAGTAAAAACTCATGGTTTTAGATGTTTCTGTATACTTTGAGTTTAGTGGCTGAGGGATACCCCAATTCTACTGCTCCATGCTGCTTCCACATATTCTGGCAACAATGACCCTATTTATTTCAGTAAGAATACTAATACCTCTAAAAAGAGTTTCCGCAAAGTTCTTCATCATCAGCTAAATAGCTACCTCATTTCTTGCCACCCTCACTTCTTCTCACTCCTCACTAACCCTCAATAAATTTTGCTTTTCAAAATTAATTTCCAGGCTTGTGATGTGGATTCCCCCTCTTTGGGATTTATTTTGTTAATTATACTCACTACTTCATTCATCTTTAATTTCAGTACCTTGCATCTATAATTTCTCCTTCTCCATCTTTTCTGTTCCTTTCCTTCTGCCTATAAACATGATCAGAAAAAGTAAGACAATACTTTCCCTTAATCCTGTGTTGTCTTGAACTATTAACTGATATCTTTTCTGACATATTTCTCTAAAGGGTGGTCTTGCTACTTGTTTTAGTTTGTGAGGCTGCTGAAGCAGATACCATAAAATGGGTTTACTTTTACATTGGAAATTTAATAGCTTACAAGCTTACAGTGTTGAGGCCATGAGAATGGCCAAATAAAGGCATCATAAAGACAATGCTTTCTTCCAAAAGACTGGCTGTTCATGATCCTTGGGTCCTCTGTCACATAGCAAGGCACATGGTGGCATATGCTGGTCTCCCTTCTTTTCCAGGTTTTGTTGTTTTCAGCTTTTTGCTTCTGTGGCTTTCTCTCTCTGTGTATTCATCTTGTTTATTAAGAACTCCAGTAAGAAGATTAAGACCCACCCTGGGCCATGCCATAACTAAAGTAACCTCATGAAAACCTACTCACAATAGGTTCCCACCCACAGGAATGGATTAGTTTTAAGAACATGATTTTCTGGAGCACAGACAGTTCCAAACCACCATACTATTCAAAGTGTGGTCTGTATACTGAAGAGCTTGTTAGAAATACAGAATCTCTGTGCCCAATCCAGACCTACTGTGTCAAAATCTGCATTTTAATGAGGGTCCCCAGGTGATTCATATGCACATTAAAATTTGAGAAGCTCTGGACTATACTGTCTGCCTACATACTTCTTTACCTTCTTTTATCATTTAAGATAAAGGCTGTGATTCCCTCCCTATCAGTCTACAAAAGCTGCAACCTTAAATAAATTAGTAAGGATATGAAAGACTTAAACAACTTAGCCAACCAACTTGACCTAATTGACATTTATAAAACATTTATATCTATCCAACCACAGCAGAATACATATTCTTTTTAAAAGTTTAATGAAACCATTTAACTCTAAAACTCCAAAGCAAAATATTCCTAGAAGACTCATTTTTAAAAAATTAATCTTAAAAGGCAACTTTTAAATTGTATAAGAGAAATGCTTATTGATTATAGAATTATGGGGCATTCCAAGTGTTAATATAAGAAAGAAATGCAAAAAACTTGTTTTAAAACTCACATGGTTTTCCAATTTTCCATGTGGGAGAAAGGACTGCAGGAAAACAGAGAAGGCCCAAGGGCTGAGAAAGTTCCCAGAGTCTGGAACCAGCAACACAGAGGCATGGAAAGAGGCCTCTGAGGGGCTGAGCCCACAGAGCAGCTCAAGGCTCAGGAGACTTATGCCATATGCCTGAGAGCTCGTAGTTGAACTCTGGAAGAAAGTGGGGCAGCTGAGTCGGAGAGAGGAGGCTGGAAAGAGGCAAGCCCTATGCCTGGTTGTTCACAGCTGGGAGACAGTGAGCCTGGAGGGCAAGGCAGAGACCTAGGCAGAGATCATTCACCATCTTGCTTCACCATGTGGCAGCTGACTTTGGTGATAAAGCATCTCTGATGGTGCCCTGATTTGGACATTTCATGGCCTTGGAACTGTAAGCTTTTACCCTAAATAAAATTCCCATTATAACAGTCAGCCCATTTCTGGTACTTTGCATCGGCAGCCCTATGGCAAACTAAGACCATGGTCATATCTAGAGCTCTCTAAAAAGTGAAAGTTTATTTACCAGATATAATATTCTATAGTCTGATGGCCAACTCATTAAACTTTTCTCCCTCCTTAGGATTCTATCCTAACAGGCATTTTAATCTAGAAAACAAATCATAAATCATAAATCATGATTTCAAACATCTAATGTGTGTATATTTACATTACATGTAAATATTATTCATATTTAATGACAAATCTGGATAGCTCTTGAAAAAATATTTCTACATTTTAAAATCCTTTTTGAGAATCAAAGTGTATAATGAATCTTTGTCTATAACTGATGTGAATTTAGACTTTTTAAATATCATTAGCATTTTAAATTTATTCTCAAATAGTTAATTGCAGAAAAATCTAATTAAAATGTTTACTTATTTATGTATCTCCAAATGTCAGACAGCTCTCAAGCAAATTTTAAAAGAGAGTGCAAGGCCAGGATAGATTTAATATAATCAATTATAAAAAATAGATAGCATAGCAACAAAAATTTAAAATGTAAATAATAATTCAAATATAATTGAAATTAATTATAACATATTTCTAATTTTTACATTACAGCTTTAACTGTTGGACATAATAGTCTCTAGGAATGAAATAAATTATTGGTTTAGTTATTTAATTTCCATTTAGGCCATAATTCTTTCTAGATAATCAAATTTCTATTGGGAATTCTTCACATCTTAGTGGAATGAATTAGACCAGCTACTTTCAATTTTCTAACTCATAATTTTATGAGGCAGAAAAACTCAAAATCTTGTTCAACAGAGGCAATACTAAATCATTATTGATCCAGATAGATTATTTTAATTAAAGAGTATGAATAAGAAAGGGTTAAATGAAAATGAAGTATCCAAAGATACATCTCTTCTCCAGCCCTCCTTGGTTAAAAGCAAGCATTTATTTTGTATGAAAAAAATTACAGAATACTGATCACAGGAACAATTTGCCAGTTATACTGAGTAATTATTGTTCACATATTATAATGCTATTTTACATTTATCTGGTCTACTCCAGCTCTTTTTTGGTTACTATTTGCATGGAATACCTTGTTCCAACCTTAGACTTTTATCCTGGTTGTGTCCTTACATCTAATTTGGGTCTCTTGTATACAACATATTAGATGGCTCATATTTGTTCTTGTTTGTCTGTGTGTCTTGTTCATATCAGTTCTTGTTTGTCTGTGAAGAAATTGAACTCCCCCTCATTTTTGAAGGACAGCTTTGCCGGATACAGAATTCTTGGCTGGCATTTTTTCTGTTTCAGTACCTTAAATACATCATATCACTTTCTTCTCTCCTCCAGGGTTTCTGATAAGAGATCGGCACTTAATCTTGTCGAGTTTCCTTTGTAGGTGATGCTTTACTTTTCTCTTGCTGCTTTATCTCTGATATTTGTCATTCTGAATAGTAGGTGTCTTACGGTAGGTCTATTAGGAATTACTCTGTTTGGGGTGAGTTGTCCTTGGATGTTGATATTTATGTCCTTCATAAGGGTTGGGAAGTTTTTGGTCATTATTTCCTCAAATATTCTTTCTGCCCCTTTTCCATTCTCTTCTCCTTCTGGGACACCAATAATGCAAATGTTTGTGCATTTTGCATTGTCATTCAATTCTCTGAGACTCTGTTCCATTTTTTCCATTCTCTTTTCTTTCTATTCTCCTGTCTTTTCCAGTTCAGATGTTCTGTCTTTGAAATCACTTCAAATCTGTCTTCAGCATTTCAAATCTGCTTCAAGCATTTCAAATCTGCTCTTATGTGCCTTTAATGTATTTTTCTCATCCATCATGTCTTTCATTCCCATAAGGTCTGTTACTTTCTTTGCAGGCTTTCAAATTGTTCTTTATGCTCTTCCAGTTTCTTCTTAATATCCTTTATTTCTTTAGTCATATTTTCTTTAAATTCTGTGAAGTGACTTAGGAGAGTTGTGTGATTATCACCGATTAATTGTATTAAATCCTGTATCTCTTCAGGATATTTGGTTTGTTATTTTGGCTGGACCTTCTCTTCCAGTTTCCTACTATGGCTTGTAATTTTGTGCTGATGTCTAGGCATCTGAATATGTTGGTGAATTTACTCTGATGGCTTATTTCTCTATCTTGCCTATTGTTTTTTTTTTTTCCCACAGCTCTTCTTTGAAATTTGGTTCAACTTACTCTCAGTCTTTAAAATTGTCCAGCTTAAGTTTTCAAAATTGGGCCAGGGACTCACTAGCGGGGTGCAGATTTTCTCCCAGGGGTTGGATACAAAGAGTGTGAACAGTTTTTGTCCATGCAATTTCCAGATAGGCCAGCAGATGACACTAGGCAGCACACCTTTTCACAGAGGTGTTTCAGTCTCGGCTTTCCTGTGTTACTGTGTTGAATCTCCAGATCAGAGATTTAAAGTGGGCTCTGCTGGCTGAATTCACTGAAGAAAACACCCTGACCTCCCCTCCCTTTTCCCTTGAAATAGCTGACAGGGAGGAAGATGTTTATTCCCCTCTGCAATGGGCCAGGTGTTTTACCCAGCTTAATATCATGGGGTGGGGGAGGGGAACCCTTCCTTGCTGCTGTGGGAGCTTGGTAATTCACGTTTGTCGTTTTGGCTTTTTTGTTTTTCTGTCCCTCACCCTCCTGGGAGTTGGGTAGCACTATTTTAGTCTGCTGACTCCCAAAGCAGGTCCCTTGGACAGCTTTTGCCTCTTTCTCCATTGTTTTTGTGAGAGCATTCAACTCTGCCTGTTAGTCCGTTACCATCTTCCCACAATCCTCCAATATAATTTTTATTTTTCCTCAGAACTTGGTGATTGTTATATAGGAAAAAATGTAATAAATAACATTACTATTTTAATGTTTATATAAAGAGTCTAACAACCACATTACATTACTATAATTTTGACAATGGGCAGATAAGCAACTCAGAACTCTGTGGCATGGTATGACAGAAAGAGGCCTGAAGTTTAAGAGCTTATAAGTTCTTGTCCCAGCTCCGATGCTTAGTTATTTGTTCTTAGGCTCAATGTCTTCTATTAGATGTGGATCTTACCTGCCTATCCCAACTCACAAGTGTTGCTGTGAGGATGTTTAACATCAACTTGCTTTTCTATTTTATTACTGTAACTATTCTGGAACCCTGAATAAAACCCATGTCTTTTTACATAGATTCTAAGGTTTCAGTTTTGTGGTTTTCACAAAATATTATAAATCCTAATATTGTTTAATATGTAGTCTATTATTTGTGGTTTGATATTTCATGGCTTCTATCTATTGTTTGATTTGTAACTAAAATTATTTATAGTATAAATATTAGATAACATATTTGTGATTGCATATAGAAAAATATTATGACCCCTATCATCTGTAGTCAATCGTACTAACAGGAGAGGTCAAATCTAATTTGGAAATCTGTTCCTTCTATACCCACAGAAATCTCAAAGCTAGATACTCTTTATAAGAATAATGATCATTCTCCATGTTGATTCCAAATTTTCTTGGAAATGGAAACTAACTTTTTTTTTAGGAGGTACCAGGGATTGAACCTGGGACCTCTTATGTGGCAGGCAGGTGCTCAACCATTGAGCTGCATCTGCTCCCTGGAAACTAGCTTTTATGCTTGGATATGGGTGGCTCTTTGTCTTATTTTGCAGAGCTGCTTTGACAAATACCAAACAATGGTTGCCTTAAAAAACAGGAATTTAATGTTTCACAATTGTGGAGGTGCAACGTCTAGCATCAAGGCACTGCCAGGCCATGCTTCCTCCTACCGTCTGTAGCATTTTGGTGCTAGCTTGCCGGCAATCTATGGGGTTCCTTGGCTTGTAGATGCATCTCTGCATCCATTGCATAGTGATTTTTGACCCTTTCTATGGCTTTTCCTAAATGACTGTGTCCAATTGGATTCAGATCCTCCCTGATTCAATTTGGCATCATCCAAATCTTCGAAGGTCCTATTTACAAATGAATTCACACTCACACAACTGGAGGTTGGCACTTGAAAATGTCTTTAAGGGGGACATGATTCAATCTACCAAACTCATGGATGGGTGTACATGAACCTTCCCTAGGAGAGTTAGGTCCTTTAGATTCAGAGAATTCTGCTGAAACGTGAAAATTATGGTAGCCTCTCCTAAAACTGAGGTGGAGAACCAAGTCACTTGGGATATTTTCATTATTTTGTGAAATACAGCACGAGTGGATGGCCTTAGTTGTGAAATCTAAGATAATCAGGTCCCAATTCACTGAGGAAAAATGGATATAGGAATGTTCATAGACTGACACAGGGAGCTACACAGGACATAGGATTTGGGTGAACATCTGGGAGCACAAAGGAGACTGATCCCTTCCTGCAACCTTATTTGAATCTGATGGCTTAAGCTGGTGCCTAACACTTCTTAATTTGTGCACCCTAAGTGCTCCATTTGTCTCACACTAGTCCCAGCCCTGATTTGGTGGCAAGAAGAACAAAGGTGTCAAAAGGCAACTCAGCATGAGGCCTGGGTGTTGACTTGCGCTCCAGATAAAGTTCTGAGTGAACTGGGGAAAAGATTTTGGAACAATGGCTGAACACTTGAGTATGAACTAAAAAAGCTGTATACTTGGAGTCCACCTGTGGTTCACTAATAAAGACAACGAGAGATTTTAACCAGTATTTATGACTAATTCACCCTTTCCCTACGAATTTGAATCTCCACAGTGATCAAGTACTGATTTTACATATATTTGGGTGTATTTCTAGTCTTTGTATTCTATTCCATTCACTTGTCTATTCTGCTGTCAAAACAATATTTAATTAGTGGAAAATGTTAAGTTTCTCTTTACCTTCTTACTATCATTTAACAGTATTATACCAGAATGGCATCACAAATACTAATTCTTAAAATCTTGATATTTCGTTTTGGCTTATAGAAAAAGGTTAGATTTTTAAAGATAAGTGAGCCTCCCTATTAAAAAACATGGATCTCTCCACTTTAAAGGTTTTTCCAAGATTTCTTAGTAAAGAACATATATCATAAAACTATGTTCAATTTATCAAACATTTTTTATTCAGAAGCTGACAGATTGTGTATTATTTCATTACATATCTTTCTATAATATGTTAATATTTGATGATTAAAAATGAGTGTATTATGAAGGAAATGCTGTTATACTTTCTACTACTGTTGAAATTTAAACCACTTTAAATTTGTAAAGAAAATGCTCTCTATAATGGTTAATTATGAAAGATCTGGATCCAATGAAAAGTTTTTCTTTCTTGTTTTGCTATTAAAGATTTGATTCATGAAAGACTGATAGGCAGACTGGGCCCTGGGCCCTCAGTGAAGTTACTATTGTAGGCGCCACACCATGCCAGGTGCTGAAAGCTTAGAAATGAAGCGCCTGGCAGGGGATTCCGACGACATACAACTCCACCCAAGGGTGGAGTCGTCCCCACTTTTTCCGGGCTGTGTCTCCTCGGCTACGTGCCACCCAGTCCGTATTGTTCTTTTTGTTTCTTCCGTTGAGGCTACTGAAACTCATTAAAAAAGACGGTAAAACACTTTAGCCACGTCCCCACGCAGCACCCCTGTGGATTTTTCGGTTCTCTGAGGAGTCTCAAACCCAATGTCCCCGTGGCCCCTCATCTGGACGA
>JAQZBX010031040.1:0-26512 GCA_029593785.1 Cabassous unicinctus
CCTGGCACCCTGCAAAAGGCAAGACTCCAAAATCAATTTGCAGTGTCCCCTGTGTCACACAGGCAGCAGCCAAGCTTGGTTCTGTCCAGCTGCAGCCATGCCAGGCGCTGAGCTGACCCCTTGTGCAGTCCAGGTACTACCAGCACACAAGTCCAATGCCTACCCACCCAGGCCCACATCTTGCCCTCACCTTACTGCGGAGAAGCCCCCCGCCCTGGTGCTCTGGTGTGCTGGTTTCTGACGCACTCTTGGTTTTTTCCTTGTTGTTACTGGGTTCATTGTCCTTGATAATGTCATACTGGCGGCAGAAGAGGGCGATGACGCCTGGGGGGGAGGGGAGCAGTCAGAGACCAGAGCCTGAGTCCTTGCCCTGCCTGCTTTATCCCCTCCAGCACTCGCTGAGCTGCTGCTACATACCCAGTTCCGATGTTCTCCCACCTGCACTACTGCAATGATCTCCCTTGGACTCTGGCTCCAGATTCTTCCTGTCCCCTTACCAGCCACCCCTTTACTGCTGCCGGGCTGATCTTCCTACAACATGCATCTGATCATGTCTTCTCCCTTCTCGGCTTTAACCAAACCTCTGACCGTTTCCCTTCCCCTTTAGGGAAAAGAGAAACAGCAATGACATTTGTTGAGCACGTGCCAGGTCTTGTGCTGTTCACTGACATATTCTATCTCGCTTAATGCTTCTAACAGCCTTGTAAGGGCACCAATTATCATCCTCAGTGACAAGTGAGGACAGCGATGGAGAGAGTTTAAATGACTTACTCAAGGTCACCCCGTGGTAGAGCTGGGATGTGAACTCCAGGACCTGCACTCTTGTTATATTTTTATTCTTATCAAACTAATAATACATGTATGTAATATTTTTTGAAAGTTGGATAGCATTAAGGCAACCAACTCCAACTCTTCTCAGGGTTATCCCCATTTTTTTTACCTTTATACCTCTAAACATTTATCCTGATACTTTCTGATGTTTCTATTTTGGATATTCTCTGTTGACTTCCACCATGGTAGATAAAGCCGTCTAACAACTCCCCCACTTTTCTTCTTCATCACGTTAACAGAGTTACAACACAATTTAGGTTAATTCACTGTGTTTATATTGTTATGATTATGTAAATACTGCCTGTGCCAAGTCTAATAATGCACCAAAAGCAAACCTCCTCTCTTGTTCAGCCCTTTGTTTTTCCTGCTTTTTCTCAAGTGCTCATTTTCCTATGTGTCTAAGGTGATTGCTTTCCAAAAGATTCTACAATAGAGCCTGCCCTCTCAACCACCAGGCTAATAAAGCTTCAGCATGATGCTCAAGTTCCTTAAAGCAAACCCCAGTCTACTTTACAGCCTTACTCCATTACTCCTCTACTTTCTTCCTTCTCTCTTGGGGTATAGCTGTACTGGCCAGATCAGGCTTACTTTGTTTCTTGAACACGTGCCATCAACGCATGTTCTTTTTTGACTGCCTGGTGAACTCCTATTCATCCTTCAAAGCTCAATTCCCATCCTACCTCCTCTATCTTTTTCCTGATTTCTGCCTCTAGCCCCAGAAATAATTCCCTCTCCTCTGCTCCCATACATGGTACTATTATAGCACATTGGATTATAATTAAGTTTAGATATGGCTTCCCCAGACTGAGCTCCTTGCAAGCACGGGTTTCTTCTTAGTTATATGACTGTAGCCCTCCTGCCTGGGATGGAGTGGTTGCTCAGGAAATGCTTAGTGAGTTGAGTACGAAGACGGGAGCACAGAGGCAGGAGGGCAATTCTTATGGGGCCGGGGGGAGTTTTCACAGAGGCAGTCTCATTGGAGCTACGCCTAGAATGATGAGTAGATTAAAAGGTTATTTCGAGCATGAAGTCAGGCAGCGACTTCTCCTGAGCTGCCCAGGCCTGGAGCCCCTGAAAGCACAGGAACCCAGAAGGGGGAAAAGCTGCAGCCATGGCCGGAAGGGAAAGGGACTGTGGATGTATCCACCCCCAGGAGCCTGGAGCACATCTAAGAGAAGGGAAGAGCAAGGACTCATGTCATCCTACAAGGCATCTATCCATAGGCTATTCTTGAGGGTGGGTTAGAGAAGGGATCAGGCCTAGTCCCCAGAGCTGTCCCAGGCAGGACTTTGGGACATCTGACCTCTTCTTTCAGAGATTGCCAAGCCCCTTCCCCTCAGTTTCTGTGCAAGTGAGGGAAGGGGCCTGGTCAGTGAAGAGCAAGAAGCGCCTGGAGGCCCAGACTCACCCGCCCACATGAACAGGACCACCACGATGATGAGCACCTCGCCCGTCCGCAGCTGCTGGCTCCTCCCCATCTCCTTCATGGTCACCTCGTCTGTGGGGAGAGAGACACTCGGTCCCCAGCTCCTTCCCTGCCCCTGCCACTCCTCCAGGGCCAGGCCCAAGATAAGTGCTTATTTCTATGGGCACCCACATCTAACGTCCGACATTCAAGAACATGTTGATGGCTCCGAGGGGTGGCTGTGATAGGAATAAATCCAAAATTGGGAGGTTATATACCCACTGTCCTGGGGGACTAGAGTGACCCTCCTTTCTCTCTCAGGTACAGCTTCACTTGGCTGGGGGGGCGGGTGTCTTGTGCTTGCTCAAGTCATACCCCACATTGGCCCTGACCACCCCCGCCCCCACCCATGCCTTGCAGTGACCCAGGCCTGCCTTTGTTCTTGACGGCCACCTTCTCGGCCTCGCGTGGGGTCTTGAAGAGCACCGGCTCGCTGGCCGGGCTCTGGCCCTGGACAGAGATGGCCTGCACGTGCACAATGTACTCCGTGTCCTCCTCCAGGTCCCACAGGGCACATGAGCGGGTGGTGGTGTTCACCTCCTGGATGAAGCGCAGCATGCGCACGTCCTTCTTCTGCAAGGCAGAGGCCGCCCCTGGTCACCGTCCCCAGCCACCAAGCCCCGCCCCGGCCCACCTCTCCAGGCGTGGCCACGGGCTCCCCTTGCCGCCATGCCTAAGCCTTTACATACTCTCACTTAATCACCCCATCGTCTCTGGAGGCAGGTATCGTCTCCATTTCACAAATAAGGAAACCGAGGTTCTGAGAAGTTAGGGAAGCTGTGGAGCCAGATCCCAAACTCAGGTCTGTCCAAGATCAAAACCATGCCCTTAATTCTTATGTTCCAATAGAAAGCTCCTGAACCTTCCCTCACTGACTGATTCCCTTCTGGGGCCCCAATTTCAAGCCAAATGTACAACTTTTTGCCCTTCTCTCTTGCCCCTCATTCCTTTTCCTTTCTATCTCTCTACACTCCCCATCTGCCTCCACTCTCGACGCATTCTTCCCTCCCAGAGACCCTCAAGGGTTACCTGCTGAGAGATGGCAAATCCAATGACAACCTCATCCTCCAACACGTCCCAGCTCACCACCGCAGAGTTGGCCTTGAGGTGTCTGACAGTGACGTTCACTGGGGCCGAGGGACTGTCTGAGGGGTGGGGAGACACCTGAGCCTGAGCGCCTCCTGCTGTGAGGCCCAGGCCCACTGCCTCATGAGGCAGGGTAGACAAAAGGAAACCTGGGAAGACCAGGCAATGAGGGAAGGAAAAACCCAAGGCTTCAAATGGGAGTGGGGTTAGGGGACACGGGTCTCAGATCCTTAGTGGCTTGAAGAGCCGGGCCTGAGAGGTCCAGGATGGAAGCCCCTACTAGCCACAGGCTGGCCCTGCCAGGGGTCCAAGGCTAAAACCGATGGTCCTGGGGCAGGGCCAGATCTAATGAGGGGCAGTAAGAGGTGGGAGGATAGGTATGGGGAAGGCATAGGTGACGAGGGTTGCAGGAGCTGAAGGTTCTTCCGATGAAAAGCAGTCAAAAGAACTCCCAGTCAAGTGCTCTTTCTAAAATACTGCACTCTCAAGTGAACGCCCTTGCGGAAAGGAGAGAGACCCAGAGATTAAGAAGAGCCAGACTGGGGCAAGCATGAGAAGGAGTGAGGAGCAACAGAGGAACCCCCAGTATTGTGGCGACACAGGCAGAATGAAGCCTGAGGAAGGGTCTATGTGAGCCTCTTCCCCAGACCCCACCAGCCACAGGGCCCCTGAGTGGAGAGTCAAGAGACAGGGTGGGAGCTTCTGGATGGGGAAGCGGATGAATAGGGGTTAGTGGAAAGGGGAGGAGGAGGGAGAGCCAGGGGAGGTGGGGTCAGGGCAGGATGAGCAGTCACACAAGCCTCTATTTCACCCAAGGGGCAGGTGCTGTCAGGGAAAGACCTGGGCCTCAGCAGCACCCCTCACCCCGTGGAGGAGCAGACCCCAGGCCCAAGGAGCCTGGGGCAGACAGAGCCAGACATGGAGACAGAGAGAGACTGAGGGACACAGACAGGTGGCAGTGGGCGCGAACCATAGAAGAGACAGGTGGGGTGTGAGAGACAGACAGGGAGGGAAGCAGAGAGCCACGCTTGCATGAGCCAGGCAGCTGCCAGGAAGGGCAGAGAGGGCGCCGGGAGAGGCTGGGAGAGGGGGGACAGGCGCAGGGGTCCACCGCAGCGCCCTGTGCCCTCCTGGCTGGTCCCCATCTCCCCCAGACATGTTCACGCACACGGGGATCCCAGCCTGCTCCGTCCTGTAGAGTTAGCCTGCAGGGCTTTAAGACATCTTTGGGGACAGGGGAGGGAGGCCCAAGCGCGGGGGAGGGCGGGCGGCTGGTGTCCTCAGCTACTCCCTGGACCAGAGACGGGAGCTAGAGGAACCTGCGGCAAAGGTCTGGGGTCACGGGAGTGGGATCAGGAGGTAGGGGACTCCAAGACCCTAGAAAGCCCAGGGCTGAGGTGAAGAGAAGGGGCTTGGAGTCTGAAGGACGGGCCTGAGGGTCAAAAAGGTGGGGAAGAGGCCGGGCTGTTGGGTGACGGGAGCAGTGAGCGGGGCGAAGACAGGGGTCCCCGGGGAGCAGCGCGGGGGCCCGGGGACTCCCCGGTGGCTGGGGCGGGAGTGGAGTCGGCCGGGGCGCCCCGCCCGCCCGCAGCCCAGCCGGCGCCGCGCCCCCGCCCCCGGGCCCCCTTACCCGCCTGCACCAGCGCGAAGCAGACGCAGCCCAGCCACAGGCGGAGCGCGGCGCGGGCGCGGGGCGGCCAGGCGCACGGCGGCGCGGGGGGCATGGCGGCCCCTCCGGCCGGCCGGCCCGGGGCGGCGCAGGGGGCCGCGGCGCCGGCGGCCGGCGGCCGCTCGCGTTCGCGCTCCGGCCCGCGGCCCGCGCGGCCCGGCCGCCCTGCGCCGCCCGGCGCCGCCTGCATGTTGGCTCCGCGGACAGCGACTCCCGCGCGGCGGCGACACGGCGGCGGCGGCCGCGTCCACGTCGGGCGCCTGGGGGGCGGGGCGCCCCCGCTGCGGGGAGAGCGCGGGGGCGGGGTGAGGGGCGGAGGGCGCCCCGACTCCTGCCCCAAGGCCAGCCGCGCTCAGGGCCCCGAAGCAGGCTTCGTCTGGCGGCCCCTCCCCTCCCGCCTGTTGCCTGAGCCCAAGCTTGGTCCTCTGCGCCCCCCGCCGCGGTCAGCCCCTACCTCCTGGTCGTCAGGTCTTCGACCCCCCCACACACCCAGAGGCCTGACCCGGCCCCAATTCTGCCCTCTCCCGGGTGAGAGGGACTGCAAGTGGCACGGGCAAGTGCTTATCTGTGCCCACATCCCACCCCAAAACTGACCTCCCCTCCCTCGGCCTGGGCATCCCCCCCGCTCCAGCCCCGAGGCCCTGCTGCAGTCAGCAGAAGGGAGTAACCAGCGCTGGGCTGGGGTAACTAAAGGCTGCTAAGCAGTGCTGGGTGCCTACAGGAGCTTTACTGTAGGAGAGGTTGCTCCTACCGAAGGGTTTGGTTCTGTGACCTCAGGCAGTCTGTCCTATTCTTTCTCCAAAGTGAGAGTAAGAAAGAGCATCTGCTCTGCGCCAGATACTCTCCTAAGGCCTTTACTTGCATTATGTTGCTTAATTCTAATTGCAACCTATAAGGTCTACTCTACTGTCCACACGTTGCACAGGAGGAGACTGCAGCTTGGAGAGGTTATCTGACTTGCCCATAGACGCACGGCACAGCCAGGATTTGAACACAGGCGGAGCTGCCTCCCAAACTTGTACTTCAGTGACTTCACCCACCCTGGGATCCCTGAGATTCTAGAACTTGCCTGTGCCTGCTCCTCCCCAGCCAGAGAACAATCTGGATTGACCTCTCCCTGGAGGCTCCTGGGCTCCCCCTCCCCACCACACCCCATTCCAGCTTGTTCTGGCTGAAAGCCATGAGCAGTGAAGAACTAATGGCCCTAAAGTGTGGGGGGCTATGGAGACTTGGCAGGCAGCCACAAATAATAAAAGTGCTTGGACAACCCCTTGGGGACATCCATATGCTCACCACTGTCCCCACCCCTGCCCCAACACACCCTCCTGCCCAATCCACTCCTTTTCTGAACTTGGGGTGGCAGAGAGGTGCTTTCACCCCATACTCTGACCCATCCTCTCCCTAATGAGTCAACCTGGGAAACACCAAGAAGCCGGGGAAGCCCTCCACCCCACTCTGTGACACTCCCCACCCCAGTCAGAGAATCAAGGCTGAGGAGAGAGGCATGGGCCAAGTCCCCAGCCCCCTGACACGGAGGGGCCACCCATCTCTCCAAGGGAGACCTCCACACTCACCACCTGACACTCCACCATGCTGGGGCATTCTTTGGGGTCTTAGAGGCTTCTGGTCTTCCAGAGGCCCTGAAAGGACTAACTCCTTTGGACAGTTTGCAGAATTATCCCAAAGAACCTACACCTTCAAGATCTTTCCAACATCCCCCTCCCCCAGTTTTGCAGATTAAGAAATTGAGATTCAAAGATGGGAACTGCCAGGTGCAAATTCACACAGTGAATCAAGAGCTGCAAGGACTCCTTCCACTGCCCCCCAAGTTTCTACCTGGTCATCCTAGAAGGGGCAAGATGGGAGGGGGCTTGGGGTTCTCGCTCAGCAGCTGTATGGCATCTAACTGCATGGCCCCTCAGTACCCCCAGGCCTTCCCCACTGGGTAAGCTGATCCACCCCCCACACACACACACACACACACAGAGTCCCCATCTACTTCCTCAGTCACATACCTTGTTCTGGGCGTGAACCTCAGCTGGGGCCTTGACCTGTTTAGGACAGGAGCTAGGGAACCAGAGCACCTCTCTCCTTCTCTCCCTCTGTCCCTGTCTCTCTCCTTCTCAATCCTCTCTCCTGGCAGCTGCTACCCGCCCCACCCTACCCAGCCCCGCCCACCAGCTGCAGCTCAGACCCCTAGGGACTCCCCTCCCTGACCCACCAGGCAGGAAAAGACACTCAGGGGGGCCTGCAGAAGCAGCTAGATCCTTCTCAGCCTCCATCACAGGAACCAGAAGGCAGGAGAGGGTCAATTAGAGTCCACCCCTGTCAGTGCTGGAGAGAGAAAGGAGGGAGAGGGTCCTGGTGGAGTCTGGAGTCCAGTCCTGGGCTGGGGAAAGGCAAGCCTCAGCGCCACCTGCTGGCCTCTCTAAGTATAGCCCCAGATAGATGTGGGGCATTGAGATGGGGAAGATGGCTAGCTGTGCGCCTGAGGGTTTGAGACGGCTGGGGAAGGAGCGCCATAGCTGGGAGGCTTGAAGGACCCGGAGGATTTAGAGAGTTGCGGCTTCGGGGCTGCAGCCTTCCCAGGTCCCGTGATACATGGGGTGCTTAAGCATTACCTTGATTCTGGGAAAAGTCCTGCTGTCTGTAGCCTGGCAGCCAGTGGGAGATGCATTGGGGGTGGGAAGAGCTGGGAGCATTTAGCGGCACCTTGGGTGGGCTTGGGAGGGGGCTGTCAAGACCAGTCTGTACACCGTCCCTTAGCATTGGGCCTGCTTTGCCATAGGTGCTCAGGAAGTGTTTGTTGAATGAGTGGAATAAATTTGTTCATCCAACATATATTTATTGAGCACCTACTATGTACAATGTTCTGGAAATACAGCAGTGGAAGAATGTCCTGTGCAATATTCTGGAAATACAGCAGTGGAAGAATGAATGTATGTATGAATGGAGATCTGGGTGGGGGCTGAGGGGTGGGCCTCTGTCCTTTCAAGCTACATTGATCTCCATTTGGAGGACTCCACAGACATCTCCTAGGGACAGGCTGGCCACTTACAGCTTAGTACCTGATGTGGTCACTAGCGTTTGGGCCCTCCAACGTCCTAGCACCTAACCCAGGCTGCAGATGTCCAAGCATGGGGAGGCTCCTTCCTGCAGCCTGGGATGGTCAAGGCCCTTGTCCATGGGGGACGGATGTGGCTCAAATGGTTGGGCATCCGTCTCCCATATGGAGGGACCTGGGTTCGATCCCTGGGACCTCCCAGTTAAAAAAAAAAAAGGCCCTTGTCCAGTAGGCCCCATAGACACACACCAAATCACAGGAAGAATTGGGAGAAGGGCAGGAGATTGCTTTGAAGATATAATCATTGTGCACCTACCAAGAACTTGGCTCTTTTCCCATGTTTTTTGAATCTTAAGCTGGTTTATATTATTAATTCTCACTCCAGATCAGAAGATGAGGTTCAGAGAGGGGAGGGAACTTGCCCTGGGTCACCCTGCCAGTGAATGATGGAGCCGGGTCTCAAATTCAGTGATGTGGTGCCAGATTCGTGCTTGATCCAGTCTGCCTACCGCTTCCCCTCACCTCTGGGGAGAGAGAAGCCTCTTTGAATCTTCACAATCCTGAGTGATCAGGATTGCTAGACCCATTGTACAGATGAGGAAACTGAGGCTCAAAGAGAGGACATGGCTTGCCCTGGGTCATACAGCTGGGAGACACTGCTCTAGCCTGTCTAACCCCCAAAATTCCTGTCAAATAGTGAGGCCAGCTTGGCACAACATTTTCTGAGTGCTTGTGCCAGGCCAGCCTGGGACTGGGTGCTGAGGCCAGGTTGGTCTGAGCTCCTGTGGGTGGTGGACAAAGAAAGAGTCACTGAAAATACAGAGAAGAGCCTGCCTTCAGAAACAGGAGGCGCCAGGGAGCTACGGGAGACGGAAGAGAGAAGTTCTGACAGTCAGATGGGAATTAATCAGATGAGAGGAAAGTTGGTCCCCAGGGTGGAAGCATTGCATTTATGGTTGGGGTGGGATAGGAGGGAGGCAGCAGAGAGGGATGGGAGGGGTCACCACAAGCTCTAGGTTGTGGCAGTGGGGGCAGGAAAAGGAGTAATGGATTTGAAAGACTGTTCCAAGCTTGAAAGTGAAGTCAGGGCTGGGGAGAGCTTTATTCATTCATCAAATACTTACTGAGCACCTCCTATACACAAGGCCTTGGGGGCATAAATGAACAAGATAGTAAGATCTCTGCCCCCATGGATCTCACATTCCAGTGGGAGCTATGGGCAATAAACAAGTGAGATAATAAGCAAATCAAATATCTTCAGAGATTGACAAGGGCTATTAAAAAACAACAACAACAAAAAGGAGTACTGTCACAGAGAGTGGCCAGGCAGGGTAACGTTAGGTAGGGGGGTGATGTCTGAACTGAGACCTGAAGGAGGAAAAGGGGGCAGGCATAGCACACATCACAGGAAGGGTGTTCCAACTACAGGAACAGCAAGTGCAAAGGCCCTGAGGCAGGAGCAAGTTTGGCATATTCAAGGAACTGAAAGAAGCCAGTGAAACTGTAGCTTCATGAGCCAGAAGGAGATCAGGGTGGCTGGGATCATATAGGACAGGGCCTCAGAGGTATGGAAGGGAGTTTGGATTAATTTCACTCACAATGGGAAGTTTCAAGAAGGAGAGTCATGGTCTGATTTACATTTTAAAAGGCTCCCTTTGCCTGTTCCAGTGGGCAGACTTCAGAAAACAGGAGCGGGGACCAGACCACCCATGAGGAGGCAAGGAGGCTGCTATAGTCAGCTGCACAGAAATAGTGGGGTCTTGGCCAGGCTGGTGGCAGGAGAGAAGGAGACAAGCCAATGGAAGATTCAGGAGACTCTTTGAAGGAGTAGCTGATGGATGAGACACTGCACAGGACAAGAGGCGAGATGGAGAAGGTGCAGGGCAGGGGGTAGCTCTCCAAAACTCTGGTTCTGCAGCCAGAAACACGTGACTGCATCCTGGGCCAGTTACTCCACCTCTCTGAGCATCAAATGCTTCCTCTTGAAAAAGAGGCTAATAATAGTACCTGCACTGGAGAGGTGGAGCTGATGAGGTGGGGCGGTAGAGCAGAAAGGAGAAGGGGAGAGAGGGAGGAGGAGGAGGGAGGAAGAGGGCTGAGGAGAGTCCTTTTAACTGGTTAAAGGAGATGCTTCAGAGTCTGCACAGGAAATGACTCCCACCTGACAGCAGTCAGAGGTTGAGAATCTTGCCCAAGATGACACAGCCAGTCAGTGGCAGCTCCATGCCTCAAACCCGGACCCCAGCTTTGCCTCTGGAGACCTTCTCAGCTGTATGCCACGGCCACCCAGATCCCTCAAGAGCAGGGGGGCCAGAGGCCCTATTTTAGAGGGCCTAGAAGTGGAGGAGGGGAGACAGGAAGTGGAGGCAGCTGGGGTAAAACCTCTTTCCTACTAGGAAGAGGTGGAAGGAGCAAGACAGCGCTTGGCTTCACACCTCAGCTCAGCCTCTGCCTGGCTGGGTGAGCTCGGGCACCTGTTTTCAGTGGCGAAGGGGGGCGATCTGGAAGTGAGTGTGGAAGGCTCAGGGCCTCCCTCAGTGTGAGCAAACATGGCTCTGCAGAGCCAGGGGATGACCAGCAGAGGGCGCCCGCCTGGGCCATGGTCAAGCCCGTGGAGCTCGCAGACGAAAGGCCCCAGAGCCCCAGAGCCCCACCTGGGTGAGGCCGCCCTGCCTCCTGCTTTGCTCACTCAAGCCTCAACCTCAGGAGGCCAGCTCCCAGGTGGGCAGACCACAGACAAGTCACTGAACCTCTGTGACCCTCGGTTTCCTTATCTGTAAAAAGGCCTAACCATTCTGCCTATTTCACAGGTTCTGAGAGGATTCAATGAGATCAGCTATGGAAGGGCTTGAGACATAGGAGCTGCTATTTTTATTAGTAGTAGCGACAGCTATATCGTATCTTCAATCGCATGATACAAAGGATGCCCAATCAGTGATAGCTACGATGATGACGATGATGATGCTGGGACACGGTAGTTGTTCATCTTGAAATTTCTTAACTAGGGAATGTCCAGTGTCTGATGACCTGGAATGCCTCCACTGACAGGGAGATCATTACCTAACCAGAAGTCTATTTTTATTGTCTTGCTGAAAGCTGCCTCCTGGAAGACCTTCCCCCACCCCCCACCAACTCCCTGCCCAGGGTGGCCCCCGCTGGCCTAGCCTCTGGCCCCAGGACCTCTTGTTTCCTCAAGGTCTGCCTGAGAAGGCCAAGAGCAGGTCGGGGAGCCAGGAACCTGCTTTTGCTGGAAGGGATGGAAGCAACAAGTAAGCCCAGGTGGTACCCGCAGCCAGAGGCTCCCGGTGGGTCTTGTTTTTGCTGTTCAGAGCTGCTTTCCTGCAGCCTGGAAAGAAGTAAACAAGTGACAGGAAAGCCCCTGCTCCCCCTGGACCTCCCCTCACTCCTCCTTTCTGAGAATGGCTGGAGGCCAGAGAGGAAATCTAACGACCCAGATCCACAAGCCCAAGTACCCTGGCCTTCTAATCAGGAGGTTTCAGGTCCATCCCACCTGCTGCCAGGTACCCCCATCTGTGTTTTTGGGTCTCAGGGCGAGTGTGCATGGGTCCAGCAATGATGCTTCTGGTGGAGCGGGGGCAAGACCCCAAGCCCTGGCGTCAAACAGTCTGGGCTCAAAGCCCTGCTCAGTCAATCCCACTGGGTGACCTCAGGCAAATCACTTTGCCTCTCTGCGCCTGTTTCCTCATCTGGCATTGGGGGGAGAACAGGAGATATTATTTATGACAAAGAGCACCCAGCAGCTGGCACATAGTGAGTGCTCTATAAATGTAGCGGTGGATGTTATTATAAAGTGCAAGTCCACTATTTCCCCATGATCCTGCCTGCATCTGAGGGACCAGGGTGGCTGTGGGAGTGGGTCAGCTAGGATGACATCCTCACCCACTTCTGGGTTAGCAGGCCAGGGCTGGCACATTCTGCATGTGCACACGTGTGCAAGAGTGTGCATGTGTGTGCCTGAGTGGGCAAGGATATGCATATACGTGCATTGTGTGTGCATACATGTGCAAGGATGCACACATGTCCCTGTGGCCGCCTCACCCCAGGGACACCCAGAGCACATGCGGATTTGCAGGTACTCATGCAATAGCCCTGCACTGATTCCGGAGGCCCCTCAGTTCACCGTTACTATGGAAACAAAGAGGCAATCCCCAGCCTGGGAGAGCCTAGGGCACCAGAAATGAGAGCTCCCCGTTTTGCCATGAAGAAAGAGATTGAGAGCACAAGGTCCCTGGGACGGGGCAACCTCAGCCTCTGGGAGTGGGATGCTGGGACTCTGGGTACTCCTGTATCCTCTGGGGAGCCTTCACCCTGCAAGGCAGCCTGGTCCACAGGAAAAGGCTTGAAAGACAGAGCTGTGTCCCATCTTGGATCTGGCTCTAACTCATGCATGCACAATCTCATGCAGGAAACTTGACCTCTTTGTGCCTCTGTTCCCTCTTCTGTAAATCAGGGGATTAAAGCAGACACCCAGCAGAAGCCTTGAACTGGGATGTTCCCTTTCCTGCCCCTGGGGACCCTTGCCCTCAAGACTGAGTCACAGAGCGGGGACCTTTCACGTGCACCGTTTTGTGGGCTCCTCACATAGCTCAGGGAAGGAGGCATTTCCCAGAAGAAAAACCGAGGTCCAGCATGGCACAGCTGGCCAGTGGTGGGGCCAGGCCTGCTGCCTGCCTCCCCGTCCCCCACGTGTCCAGGGCCTCAGCCCAGGGAGCCACATGGCAGTGGCTGGGGAGTCCAACCACTTCCAGGGTACGAGGGGCAGGCGGGGAGGAGACTTGCTCTGGGGCCCCAGTCCCTGGGTGCAGCTTTCAGTCTGGGCAACCCCCAGGGCACAGTTGGGCAGAATGTTCCTGGGAGGCCAATCCCAGTTTAGGAAGAACTTCCTTTCAAAAATCTTTACTCTTTAGATTTTGATTCAAGTCTCAAATGTCTGTGCATGCAGGTTGTAATAAATTCAGACAGAATTGTGTATAAAATTACAAGTGCAAACACAGCCCCCTGCTCTCTGTTCCACTTCCAAGAAGCAAAAGTTTCAATTGTTATGAACTCAGGAACAATTTTCAGACGGTCAAAGCCATCACCAGGTAAACCAGAATGAGTTGTAGGAATGATCTGTAGGAATGAGCTCCCCAGCAGGGGAAATGTGTAAGAAAGATCTGATGCTTATCTGCCAGAGAGGTTGTGAAGGGGTCACTTTTGCTCTGAGGACAGTCAAGTCACTGTCCCTCTCTGGCTGACCCCTGAGGCCCTTCCAGCTATGGGATGTGACCTCAACTGCCTGCATCACTTCACCCCACCCAGATTAAAACCTGTGTGGAGAGATTAGGGCTGGGAGGGGTCAGAAGCCTCCTTTCCCCAGCCCTGACTCCAGATCCCCTCATTCAGTTTTGAGAGATCTGGTCATCTGAGGAAGGAGGAGTTGCTGGACAACCCCCCCCCCTTCCAGATGGGTGGGGATTTGCTAGAATAAAGGAAGGCAGAGTGATAAAAGATGGGGTAGGAGGTAAGGGTTGGGGCATATCATGGAGAAACTTGAATTTCCACTTACTCTGGTAGACAGTAGGGAGCCATGGAAGGTTACTGAGCAGAGAAAGAAGATGATCAGATTGAGAGTGCTGTGACTAGGTCAAAGCTATAATACAGAGCAGAGCTGACCAGGGTCTGACCCCAGTGGGAAGAGGGTGAGAGAAGGGCAGGCCAGAGAGACAGCCTCTAGTAGAACAGGCAGGACTTAGGGAGGAAGAGGGTGTGGGGGTGAGGACTAGGGAGGAGTTCCAGATGGGGGCGAGGCCTTGAGCTTGTCTGGTGGATGGAGGGGAGCTCAGGGCCAGGGTAAGCTGGGAGTGGAAGGCTGGAGTCCGGAAGGACCTGTGGGCATTGGGGAGCAAGTTCAAGATGGAAATGCGGATTTTATAGAAAAGGAACCAGGGGATCGGAGGGTTTGTTTTAGCCAACTTTCCCAACGCTGGAAAGAAGCCACGTCAGAATTCAAAACTGGGTCTGTCACCCTCTGAAGCCTGTAGTCTCACATGGAAGAACCGCAAAGATGCAGCCCCTTTCCCTGTCCCTCGGGGGCCCTGGCTCTGGGCTTGGCGTGGGGCTCGAGAGGAGGGGCTCCCGTTGGGGAGCCCTGCAGCCATCCGCCTGCCACAGAGCCCAGCAGCCTCAGGGGGTCTGGGAGCAGCTTCAAGCCTCAGCAGCCCGATCTCCCACCAACAGGGATCCCCTAGTAGCCACCGGGAGCCACAGGCAGCAACCATAGCCAGTGTTAAGTGAGCGCTACCTGTGTGCAGGCCCAGGGTCAGGCACTTTACAGGCTCACAACAACCCTTCGAGGAGCCATTATTACTGTCCTTGCCATTTTACAGATGAGGGAACCAACCTAGGCTGCAGGCTGTGAGACCAAGGGCCTTGGCCTGCTCTGTCCTGGGGAGTGGGGTGGGGGTCAGGGTTCAGTCTTGCTCTGCGGGGACCCTGGCGGCATGGTAGCGCTCAGGGCCCCATATGTAAAGTGAGGGTCCCCAAGCCCCCAGGGCCTTGACTTCAGGTCTGCAGTCTTAGCTCCAAGGATCTACCCCCCTCAGCCCCCCATCTTTCTGTTCCACATTGCCCAGCTCCCTGGGGAACAGCCAGGCCTGCACCCTCCCCCTCCCGGGCTGTGCTCCTGGCAGCTCTGCCGCCCTGGGCTCTGGTCCGGGGGTGGTCCCTGGCGGAGAGGGGAGCAGGCAGGAGCCAGGATGGGGCGGGCTGGGATGTGGGGGCATCCGGAGACCCCAGGCCCCCACCACAGGGCCCACTGTGTTCCAGCCTGGGGTGGGCTGGTTCCTCTGGAAAGGGGCGCCTTGAGGTTGCAATCACTTTATCAATGTTTGTTTGTATCATTCAGCCTCGAGATGCTTTTCCTTCCATCTGTCCCCACCATCTGCTCCCATCAGAATTTTCCAAGCCGTTTGGGACCAAAGAGGGAGAATGGGAGCTGGGCTTCCACGGGGCTGCGGTTGGGGGTGGGACCTCCGTCTACTTCACTGAGGGCATTCCAGGGAGAGGTCTGGGCTTCCGAGTCACACAGAATGGGGTTCAAATTCTGGCACTGTCATTTCCTTGCTGTGTTACCACAGCGAGTGCCTTCACTTCTCTGAGCCTCCACCTCCATCCACATCTGGAAAACGGCAGTAATGTTATGGACTCCTCAGGATTAATGAGGATCAGAGGAGGCGATGCAGGCAAAGCACACAGGTGCTCAAGATACATGCAGCCCCTTCCCCGCTTGTCCCCCATTTGCTTCTCTCTCTGGCATCTGCCTCTTTAGTGGTAGAGGAGGGCAGCCAACCCTGGTTTCTGGCCCCCTCACCTCTCTCCTCGGGTGCTAGGCCATCCCCTTCCCTGGGGTTTATTTGCTGTGCCCTCCATGGGCCCTGCCCACTACCCACTTCTCTCAATAAGCCCCCTTCTATCCCAAGCACCGTCTTTCCCTCCCTCCTGGATGCCTCAGGCTGGGGTGGGCAGGAGCTGAGTATCAGCAAGGTTTCCCCCCTTTCGGGGCCTTCATAGAAAGCAAACGGGAGGGTTTCTGGCATCACTGGTGCCTCATCTATGTATGCCCATGTCCACAGTTTCAGGCCTCAGGGGGCTGTGAGCCCTTGGCTTGCCCACGGGGCTCCTCTGTGCTCTGGCCAGGGGTTCCCAGGGGGACGGCAAGCATCCAGGTCACCTGTCTAACCTCTCTCTTCAGAGAGAGGGAGAGACTTAACTCCAGGTCTTCCAGAAGCGAGGTGACCCAGGTCTCCTGCCCAGACGCCCCTCTGCCCTGTTCCTGGACTACGTCCCTGGGTACTGGGTGCTCAGCCAGGGGCCTTGGGTGTGCAGTGTGAGGCACTCCAGGCTTCCCCTTTAGCTCTCAGGCCCCAGAGAGGTCGAGGTGGCCCATGGAAAGCAGCCTGCAGAGCCCACCAGGGCTCAGATCCACCCAACTCCTTCTGGTTGCAGGGAAAGCCAAGGGGAGGCGGGGCACCTGAGAAACCCCCCACCGAAGGGTGAGACAGGACACAGACAGGGGGTCCTGAGGGAGGATGCTCAGAGTCACCCTCACAGAGAAGAAAAACGGGGGCAGAGACCAAGGCTCCTGAGGGGCTGAGCCAAGGAACCAGTCTGGAGGAGGTGAACTTGGGGCCGGGAAGTGGGGAGCAAGCAGAGGAGTGGCTGTATGGACAGTGAGGGGAAACAGAGACCCCCACAAGGGTGGACAGAGAATCCGCAGCAGGCTGGGAGGCTATGGGCTTCAGGCTGGCCTGAGAGGAAGCAATAATGGGGGACGGAGCGGCCTAGCCAGTGACTGGAGGGCAGGACCCTGCCCCAAGCCCAGCAGGCCCCTCCTGGCCGGGTGGGAAGGGAAGAGCTTGTCACTCAAGAGGCCTGGGGTGGGGGCTGAGCAGCAAGCCCCCCCCCCAGGTCTTCAGCAGGAGGCAGCTGGCAACCGCCCCCGCACGCGTCTGGCGTCTCTCACGCCTCCGCGGGGGTCCCAACACCCGAGCCAAGGCACAGAGAGGAGCCAGTGTTCCCGAGGGCCCAGCTGGCTCCTCAGCTCCTCCAGCTGAGACCTCCCTGCCTGGCTTGCCTGTCCCCAAGCCGAGGGACAAAGGCTAGATTTTGACCACCCGAGAGGCTTGTCTGGGAACCTAGAGGTGGAGCTTTGGTGGGAGCCGCGGGGATCTGTGCTGCTGCAGGAGAAAAACCACTGGACTGAGCGGAGCCGTCCAGTCAGATGGCGAAGCTGGCGCCCGCCTTCAAAGTCGGTCCAGAAGTCAGCCCACCTCTGCTGCCCCGCTCATCTCTCACCCTGAGGTGGTCCCTGCTCCCACCCTGGCCCACCCCCCTGCTCCTCGCAGTCTCTTCTCAACATAGTGGCCTGCGTGAGCTGATGCTATGGAAGCCGAACCTGTCTCTCCTCAGAGCCCCACAGGCTTCCCATCTCATCTGCAATCAAATCTAGTCTGCCATGATCACCAAGGCTCCTGATCTGCCACCATCCCGACCCCTGCATCATCCATCCCGACTTTTTCTTTTTCCAAAATTCTTATCTAATACTCTAGAGAATTAACTTGTGCGTTATGCCCTTTGTTTATTGTCCACTGCTGCAGTCCTACATCCTAGAACAGTTCCGGGTCGAACGAGTGCTTCACAAATATTCGTGGAATGAATGAATGAGGGCAAGTGGATTCAAGTCCAGCCCTCCACTTACTAGCTGTGAGACCTTGGGAAAATCATTTCCCGGCTCTGAGTCGCATTTCCTCATCTATAAAGTGGGAGCAATAAGGACCTCCTCTTAGGGATGGTGAAAGGACAACAGGTGAGCCCAGGATGTGGGGACTGCTACCTGGCAGGAGGCTGTGATGGGGGTGCCCAGCTCCGGAGAGGGCTGTGCTGTAGGCAGGACCCCCTCCCCCCGGTGGAGATATTCCCCTGCTTTCACAGATCACAATCCTGCACCTGCAGAGGAAAGCGGGGGTTTCCTTGCTGGGGGAGGGGAGTGGGAGGAGTTCACATCGGTGCTGGGAGGTGGGACTTATTCCGAGGGGGTCCTGGGGAGGCCTGCTGGAGGGGTGCGCAGGGGCTGGGGGCGGGACCAAGGCGGAGGTGGGGTAAGGGGCGTGCCTGGCCCGAAGCCCTCACGGACGGGAGAAGTGGGCTCCCTTCCTCCCCCCAAGAGCCCCCAGCTCAGTTAGTTCCGGAGTTGGGGCGCGGGGGCAGGGAGGCACCCATCGAGCAGCCCGGGATCTGGGTTCAGCCCTCGCAGCGCCGTGCAGTTCCGCGCCCAGGTAGGGGAGCGCGAAGGAGGGGAGTGCAGGGGCCGAGGGTTGTCCCCGGCTTAGGGAGCGGTCCCTTGTCACTGGCCTCCTTCCTGCGTTCAGGCTACCTGAGCTGAGGATCTTGAGAGATGGGGGGTGCTCCCACGTGAGGGGGGCCGGGGAAGTGAGGACGCCCCCTCCTCTCTCCTGGGCTGGGGTGGGGGCGGAGCCTAGTACACACCCCCACCCCCGCTCAGGGCTGGAAGGAACAGGCAGGGATGGGGACCCCCCCTTGGGAGGGGCTCGGGGCGGACGCTGCGGGGCGTCTCCCTCGCAAGCCCTCCCCTCCCCCCGCCCGCGCCTCCGGCCGCCCCTGCCGCCGCGCGCCGCAGCAGCGCCGCCTTCCCTGCGCAGTCGGTGTCTCCGCGTCGCTGGGTGAGTGGGGGCCGCTCCGGCCGGGGCTGGGGGCTGTGGGAAGGGGGGATTCTGGAGAGAGGGGGCCACGTCCAGTGCCCCCAACCTCGCTGCTCCCAAGAATCCTCCCTCCGGGGGCGCAGGGAGCCGGGGCGCCCCCGGGGAGCGCGCTGCGCTCTCTAGGGTCCTGCACGCCGAGTGGCCAGCCCGGAGGAGTCGCCTTTCGGTCGCCCCGGAGCGCCCCCTCCAGGAGGGGCCAACCCGCCTGGCGCCCTCCGAGTGCTGAAAGGATTGGGGCGGGGGCTCAGGGAGAAAGATGGGGGAGGTTTGGAGAGAATGCCCAGGGCGGGTTTCTCAGGTCCAGCAATGGGGTCCTACCCATTTGGGGGCTGGATATCTTTGCAGGGACAGCAGAATCTTCTGTCACCCTCGTTTCCAAGTCTCCCAACTGAGGGGGGCGGGTAACTCCGAGGGTGGCAGAGAGGAGGGGGCACTGGAGGATCACTCCGGCCCCGAGCAACTCTCCAGCCCGGCCCAGTAACCCAGTTCCTTGGACCTTGAGGAGGGGAGAAAGAGACACATTTCCCTGCCCCAGCGCAGTGCATTTCCTCAGTCCTCTCCCACACACTTGGTCTTCAGCCTGGGGCAGAAGGAGCTGATCTAGAAAGGAGGGGCACCAACTTACAGAAACACACATATGACACACTGCCGAAGACACATACGGGTCCTCAAATGGCCACACAGGCACATCCCCTTCACACCGCCATGGGTGCTTACCTGGCCACATGCACACATAATGCATAGACATGAACTCAAACGCCTGGAGAGACATACAATGCAGAGGCCAGGGACACACAAGCATGCAGGGGCACATGCACTCACACCCACGCCCACCCACCCACACAGCTTCATGTACATGGCACACACAAGGAACCCCTCGCCCTGTTTCACTCACAGCCCCAAGCCCCAGGGGTGGGGGTGGTTCATTCACCTGCACCCCCCCCCCATGTGTCTGCTCTGCCTGGCTGTCTCCTCTCCATTCCCTTTCCCTCAACTGCCACACTAACCTCCTCATATGAAGGGACCTTTCTGGTCTAAATGAAAGGTAAGTGTTGGGAGAAGGTTGGGCCAGGTAGGGGTCTCCCTGGCAGAGGAGCCCCCAGCAGATCTGGGAAAGGCTGCAGCTTCCTCTCCTGGGACCTGGCAGCACTCTTGGGAGAAGAGAGAAAGATGGGAAGGGTGTCTGAGGGTCCCCACGTGCAGCTGGCCATGTGAGAGGTGTTGGCATGTGAGTTGGCGTGTGATGGCATGTGTGAGACATGTGGGGTTGTGGGCTGCTGTGCCTTGCTGCGCAGGGTATGGGAGGTGTGCGTGGTGCCGTGCACGCGGTGGAGCAGAGGAATGTTGTTGCGTGTGGAGGCATGGTGACCCATGGGTGGGTGCGGGCTGGTGTGAGTGGCAGGGGAACTGATGTGTGGGTTTGGTGAGCTGTGTCGTATACTCTGCCAGGATGCATTCGTTTGTGTATTGTTGTGTGTGAGTGTTGTGACACCTGGGTACATGCAACTCATTTGCATTTATTTATTTCATTTATTGACAAAGCACTTATATGTGCCAGGCACTGTTCTGAGTGCTTCACACATATTAGCTAATTTAATCCCCACAACAACCCTATGAGGTAGGTACTATTATTATCCCCATTTTACAGATGAGGCAGAGAGAGTTTAAGGAATTTGTCCAAGGTCACAGCTGGAAAGAGGCAGAGCTGGGGTTCAAACCCAGGTGGTCTGGCTCCACAGCCTAGGCTAATGCCTACCCTAAGCTGCCTCTTGCCAGGCATACTCATGTGGGGGAAGAGGGCAGAGTCATTTGTGGTGTATTTTGTGGTGCGGAGGCCTCTATGAGGCAAGGAAAGGGCCATGTGTAGGCGGGAGGAGAACCAGAAGGTCCTTCTGTACCTTCTTGGGCAACTTTGGGAGGCAGGTGTGTCATTCTATAGCTGTGTGTGCTGAGGCAGGTCACCTCACCTCTCTAAGCCAAACTTCTCATCTGTAAAATGGGGCTAATCCCCATGCTTCACCTTGTGAGGGTTAAATGATATGCACCTGTAAAGACTCAGTGGCTGGCACTTAGTAGGACCTCAGTCAACATGGGCCTCCTTCCCTTCCTCCCCCTCCAGGTCTGTTTCCTGGAGAAGTGTAAGGTCTGGGGAAACGGTGGGGAGCATGGCACAGAGGCAGGCTGTGTGACCTTGTTCCTCTCCCTCCCTGGGTCCAAGGTGAGGCTGGGGTGGCTGGTGTCTGCAGGCCCTTCTGAAGTGCTGTCGAGGGGCCAGAAGGACCTGACGACTCCTCTCTGTCCCTTGATACCCCTCGGGGGACCCAGGTGGGACTTGGCTCAGCGGCCATGGGCAAGCAGAACAGCAAGCTGCGGCCCGAGATGCTGCAGGACCTGCGGGAGAACACGGAGTTCTCGGAGCTGGAGCTGCAGGAGTGGTACAAGGGCTTCCTCAAGGACTGCCCCACGGGCATCCTCAACGTGGACGAGTTCAAGAAGATCTACGCCAACTTCTTCCCCTACGGTGACGCTTCCAAGTTCGCCGAGCACGTCTTCCGCACCTTCGACACCAACAGCGACGGCACCATCGACTTCCGGGAGTTCATCATTGCACTGAGCGTGACGTCGCGCGGCCGCCTGGAGCAGAAGCTCATGTGGGCCTTCAGCATGTACGACCTGGACGGCAACGGCTACATCAGCCGCGAGGAGATGCTGGAGATCGTGCAGGTGGGCCCCTGGGCCCCTGGGCCCCTGGGCTGCCCGGCGCAGGGCCCAGCCCTTTGCACCCACCACCCCTTTTCATCCTCTCCACAGTCCTGGTAGGCAGCTGGTGGCAGGTGCTACTCTTATGACCCCATGTTTAAAACTCTTGGTTAGGAAATAATTTCCAATTCAAAGAAAAGTTGCAGAAAACTCCCAGATGCCTTTTTGGAGACTCACCAATTAACATTTTGCTACATTTGCTCTCTCATTGTGTGTGTGTGTGTGCGTGTGTGCACTACATAATGTTTCCTTGTTCTAAACATGACCCTTTCCCCCTGGACACTTCAGGATCTATTTCCTAAGAATGAGGACATTCTGTTACATAACCCACAACATGATTATCAAAGTCAGGGCATTTAACATAGAAACAATGCTATTATCCAATCTACAGATCACATGCCACTTTCGCCACCTGTCTCAGTACTGCTCTTTACAGCGTTTTTGCCCTGTCCCAGGAACTTGCATTGCATTAGTTGCCATGTCTTTTTTAATCTAGAAGAGCTGCTCAGCCTTTCTTTGTCTTCATGACTTGACATTTTTGCAGAGTACAGGCCATTTAGGTTTTAGTGATCCTCATTTACTCAGGAGGGAAAGGGATGCCCAGAGAGGTAGAGACTTGCTCCAGGCCACGCAGCCTGTAAGCCATCTTGGAACCAGTCACCTCCCAACTAATTGACTAGGGCCACTAAAAGCCAGGTGCTGAGAGAGGTGCTTAGAGCCAGGAAGTCACTGCATCCCCAAAACAAGTCCATGAGGAGGGATAATTATCCCCATTGTCCAGAGTTGGGGAATCACTCCTCAGGCTCAGAGAGGTGACATGACTTGCCCAAGGTCACACAGAAATATGTGGAGTCAAGCTCAGGATGGCCACCACTCAGAGCTGCCTCTTGAAAGGCCCATGGACTCTCAGCCAGGAGGTCTGGCTTCCAGTTCTGGAGTCTGCCTCAACTCTTACATTGCTTGTCTGTAAAATGGGGACAATGATGCTGACCTCATGGGGTGGGGGTTAAGGAGCTGGTGTGCATGCCCTCTCTTAGGACAAAAGTGTGACACATGTTAGCTTTATCTCAAAAATCTTCCAGAGAGTCCGTCCCCTCAGCCCCGTGTCGGAGACTGTCTGGGCTTGGGTCCTATTAAATCTGTCCAGTTTCTTGCCCACTTTTTTTTGAGCCTCTGTTTCTTCACCTGTAAAGTGAGGATGCTAACCCCCACTTTCACAAGGCTGTAGGGATAAAGCAGGATAGGGACTCTAGCAGTCGGCCCTGCATATAATTAATACTCCGTAAATGTTAGCTAGTGTCAGTGATCCTTCTCTGCATTAGCCCGAATGGCCTTTTCAACATCCCTGAAATTGCCCTGAGCAGTCCTGCCACGCAGCTTTGCACAAGCTCTTGCACCCTTTCCTTCTGCCTCTCTGGATCCTCCTCCTTCTGGTCCCCCAGCCCGGCTGACTGCTCTTCCCTTCCAACTCCTCTGGCCCTATGGGACTCTTGACTTTGGCTTCTCCTCTTGCTAAGGGTCTGGGCCTACTCCCTCCGGCTAGAAGGGACTGCCTTGGAGTGCGGGTCCTCCCTGTGCCTAGAGGTGGAGGAAGGGCCATAAGGTTTGGCACTGCCTCCTTTGGGCCAGGCATGATCTCTTTAGCTGCTGGATGGTGGAGAGCTCTGGGGGACCTGGTGGAGGGATCGGGGCAGCCAGCATGGTTGGAGGATCCCTCGTATTGGGCAGCAGCAGCTGGATACCAACCAATCTGGAGGGGCGTTGATGCTTTAACACTTGGTGTGGTCACACTACTGGGTACTGGTGAATCGCAGCCCTGGAGGCACCACGCCCAAGGCTCCATGGGCCAGTCCCATTCTGTGGCCCCCCTCAGGCCCCCTCATGGCTGGCCTCTGCTATCTAAGCCCTAGCTCCCTTCAGGGCGGCTGGGCAGTCCCAGACGGCTGGGGCAGATGGAGTTCTGAAAACCCCAGTGAGTGATTAATTTCGAGTCAGCCCCAGTAAAACAATGAGTGAGCAGCAATTCCAGGCAATTAATTAGGAGGCCCAGGAGAGGGGCTGTCACAGGGGAGCGGTCCTCTCAGGCTCTTTCCCAGTCCTTCTCAGGACCCAGCCCTATGCCAGGATGTAGGCACACCGGGAGAGAAGAGGCTGCATCTCAGCTTCTTGCGGCTCCCACTCTAGAGGGGGAGACAAGTCTGCAGGCCTTATTGACCAGCTCAGCGACAGGGGTGTGCAAGGCGACAACTGGGAACCCAGGGGACTGAGGACTGACCTGAGCTGCTGTTTACTGGCCACTTAGCTAGCCACTCTATCAAACACTGTCTCATTTAATCCTATAGCCCATCCTAAAGAGGGAGATCCAATTACCCGTGTTTTACAGATGAAGAAGCTGAGGCTCACAGAGGTTAAGTTGCTTGTCTAAAGGCTACACAGCAAGGGAGTAGTGGAGCCAGGATGCCACTCCAGGTCCATCTTACTTCCTGCTGTTCACCACCACCCACACTGCCCAAGCATCTCTCTAGCAGCTAAGAAGGAGAGGGTTCAAATCTCATCTCTGCCATCAACTCCCTTTCTGAGTGGAGATAACCATACCTGCTTTGCAGTGTTGTTGTGAAGTTTAGGGATCATGCATGTAAAGTAGCTGGCACATTGTAGGTGCCTGATAATTGGTAGCTAGTAATATTATTCCAGGCAGAGGCTGTAAAAGCTGGGGAATCTGAAAGGCCCAGGGGAGTTTGGTTGTGGCAGAATCGCCCCACCAGTGGGAGGCCTGATGGAAGAGGTCGGCAGGGGCAGAGCACCTAGTGCCTTCAGTGTCAAGGGCCCAGGGCTTTGGACCAGGTACGGAGGCAGTGGGAGGTGCCAACTTTTGAAAGGCAGAAACTTAAAAAAAAAAAAAAAAACTTTTAAGGAAGGGGAGTCATGCCAGGAGCTTGGTTCTGGGGATATGGACTCCAGCTGGGAGGTCATGGTCCTTCACTGTGTGGTGGGGACTGTGAACAATCACACCAAGTCAGAATTACTTTGGGAGTGGTGTCCCCAAAGTGGAAGCCCAGGAGGCTGGGGCTGGTATAACCATGCCCTGCCCCTGCCTGGGTCAGAGAAGTTCTCCCTAAGAAGGCACCGTGTAAGCAACACCCAAGCGGGTGTGGTGGGAGGCAGCAGAAGTTGCTGGCTGTGCCGCCCCTGGAGGGAGGCCCGCGTGTGGCTGAGCGAGGGGGTGGCCCGCTGGCCTGGGGAGGAGGCAGTGGAGATGTGTTTAGAAAGAGCTCTCGGAGCCAGCGTGGGGACACAGACGGAGGAGCGTGGAGGCTGAAGCCAGACCTGAGGCAGGAGCAGTGGATGGGATGGGAGGAGGAGGAAAGATTGTTGGAAGAGGAGAGAAGCGACATAGATTGAGTCCACTGATCCAGTCCTTGAGTTCCAGGGCGCTGGGACCCCTCCTCTCCCAAAGGCTGAGCCCCAGGTGCCCTGTGTACATTTGCAGAAAAACTCCTGCGCCCTCGGTGAATCGCCCCCCGGGAGCTCCTGCCGTGGCCACTGCCACACTCAGCCCAGCAGAACCCAGGCTGTCCCCGCCCCCGAGAGATGCTCATTCGCATTCGTTTGCATATTACTCCTTGTCCCTGCCGGGCCCAGCTGCCAGGGACTCTCCAATCCTCAGCTCGGGCCCCCGCCCCCTGCCGGCCACAGTCGGCGCTGCAGCCCAGTGCCACCCCTCCGCCCGGCGCCCCCTGTCGGCAGCGCTAACCGGATACTTGGTAGCCCGAGCTCCTAAACCCGGCGTTCTAGGCCCTTCACCCTCTGGGCCCCGATGTCCTCCACCGTCTCTCCTGAGTGCACTTAGCCATCCTGAATTTCCCTGCGCCCTCTCGGAGCTTTCACGCTGCTACACCTTTGTTCCTGCAGCTCCCGCTGCCCGCGCTCCTTTCCCAGCTAGTGCTCCGAAGGAACTCGGTCAAGGCCCTCTCCAACAGCTCCTTCTTCTGGGAAGCCTTCCCAGATCCTCCTTCCTGAGCCACACAGTCCCCCCACACTTCAGCGACCCCCAGCCCGTCCCACCTCTTGACCGGAAGTGCCTGGGGGCGTTTTTGAATCTTGGCGGGAGGGGCGGGGGGCTCAGGCAGGATCCTCTCACTCCCTGCCTTCTCCCTCGCGCCCCTCAGGCCATTTACAAGATGGTTTCGTCCGTGATGAAGATGCCGGAGGACGAGTCAACCCCGGAGAAGAGGACTGAGAAAATCTTCCGCCAAATGGACACAAACAACGACGGTGAGGGGGCAGGGGCGGGCGGGGGCGGCGGCCACTCCCTCCCTCCCTCCCCGCAGCTCCGCTCGGCTGCCTCTCCCTTTCACTGCTCCCCTCGCCCTGCAGGCAAGCTGTCCCTGGAGGAGTTCATCCGCGGGGCCAAAAGCGACCCGTCCATCGTGCGCCTGCTGCAGTGCGACCCCAGCAGCGCCTCGCAGTTCTGAGCGAGAGGAGCCAGGTTCCCCCTCCTTGCTGCCTTCACCGGCCCCCTCCCGGCTCCCAGCTTCTCCTCCCCTCGCGTCTACCCGGGGCCAGGCTGGGGGCCAGACTGGGACCCCCCCCCCAGGGTCTGCACTGGGGGGGCACCTATGGAGAAGGGAACCCTGCAGCGCCCACCCCCCCAAGGCCCAAGCAAGCAGGCGGTTAGCAACCCCCCCCCAGCCAATGATAGGCACAGACTCTGGCCTGTCTGCTGCTCGAGTCAGCCCCCTGCCTTCATATCGGAACTTCAACCACTCCTCCACCCCCATCCCTACAGCCAAGAGGCCACACCTCCCTTCCCTGACCATGGGGCAGGGTCCCCCCACCTCCCCGTTAAGGGTCTCGGCTTGAGGGGGGAGGGGCGAACATGCTCAGGTGAGGAGCCTGTCTTTATTTGGAGGGAATGGAAGGATTCCAGGGGCGGGGGGGGGGGGGGGGGGGGTGGAGGGGGGAAGGTTGAGGAAGAAACTTCCTGGAGCCACCCTTCCGTGCAGGAGGGCCTCAGTCCTTCCTGTCCAGCTCCTGCTGACCCGGGGGCCATGATGCAAAAGGAGAACCTCCCCAGGAGTCCCAGCCCCCTAGCTGTGGGGCCCATGACATCCCCCAGCCTCCCCCACTTAAAGCACAGCCAGCTACACACAGACCCTTGGACACCTCCGTGTATGTTGCCACACACACACACACACACACACACACAACTGGGGAGACGCACCCAGAGTTCCACCCACACGCCTCCGGGGTGGGGAAGAAACACAGGCCCCCTGGCTGAGCGCCCCCTATCCTGCATGCATCCATGTGGAGCATTTCTGTTCTTTTTAATAACTTCGGAATAAAGTCTTGTTTCA
>JAQZBX010031041.1:0-26510 GCA_029593785.1 Cabassous unicinctus
TTGCATATGAAAGGGGGAGATGACTGAAAGTCCGCCTGGGAACCCCTCGGTTGCGCAATGCTATCCGAACCTTCTTTTCCCAGGGAAAACCCGGGAATCTCCCCAGCCCGCGCCGCTGCATGCTGGCCCAGGCCCGCAGCCCCAAGCTGCTAGCTCAACTATCGTGATCCCCAGTCACTGGACCCAAGCAAGCGGTCCTAGAGGCTCCTGGCTGCCCCGGTAGACCCTGCCAAGACTTTCTGTGCCCTCCTGCCCCATCGCTGTTGCCCAACTATTTATTGACTCCGGGTCCTTTCTGAAACTATATTTTGTCATATCAAATAAAGACGGTTAGAAGACAGGACTGAAGGTGCAGTGGCTCCTCTCTGTTTGGGGCATATATTGGGTAAAAGTGTCTAAATGGGCTGTGAGGTTTAGGGGGAGTTCCCACAGCCCTTAAGTCTTCCCTTTAAAAAAAAAATCAGGAGCTTCTAGGGACAGCAACAGAGGGAGAAAAGGGAGGTGAAATTGAGCTACTCTCCAGATCCTTGACTTTACGAAATGCCTCTGGGGAAAGGAGAGGGCACCCAGGCCTCCTGCTCTGGATTTGCCCATGCGTGGCTGCCCAGGGCATTCAGGCCTCTGGACCCCATTTCCCCCTCGGCTGGGTGTATCTGAGGCCTCTGGACTGGCAGCAACCCCTATCCCAGGCCAGAGCTGACGAGCAGGGTTCTGCTGTACTCAGACTTGAGCCCTTCTGGACTTCCAAAGATCTCTTCTGGAGCTGGGTGGTCCTGAGGGGCCTTGCTGGACCCCGAAGGAGGTCCAAGCCCTGCCTAGAGGCCTATTTTGGTCCCAGAAGGACCTCCAGAGGGAGTTGGTACTGCGTGGTACATGGGTGCTGAGGGAGTTGGAGGAGATGTGCCTCAGCTTTTAAGGTACTGGGGGAGGTGAGAGTGCAGGGAAGGCAGTCTGAGGTGTGTACCTGCCTGGCAGGAAATGTTCCAACCCTCTCTCCACCTTCTAGGGCCCCTGGGCTGTGTAGGACAATTAACTGGGAAAGGAGCTGCATACACCAGTGCCAGAGTCACGTCTGCTTGCTATCATTTATCTCAGTCTCTGGGACTTTGTATGGAGGGGGAGGGTGGGCTAAAGGCAGATAATTCAGGTGGTGCCTGAGGCTGGCCCAGGCCCCTGCTCAGCTCTGCTCAGCTCCAGGATCCTGGGATGGGGTGGGGGAGGAAGCACTTTACAGGAGAAACAAATGTGGGAAGGGTCCATAAAACTTTACTGCATTTCCTCTCCCACCTCCCCCAACAGAGTGATTTCCTGGAGCTGAGCCTAGGCCCCCCACACTGGGGGGGGGGGCAGGGAGGCATTCAGGAGCTGGGCTAGGGGACTGCCTCAGCAGCCAAGAGGGAAAGGGAGCAGAGAGGCTCTGGGGAGGGCCAGGGGAATATTTATGGTTTTAATGCTGATGCTCCTTGGACTTCTTACCAGGACTGACTTCTCTACATCCCACTGCCTAATCTCCCTGTCTGTCAGTTTTTAAGAGACCCAAGAGCTTTTCTTCACCCCATGCCTGGCACATAGAAGGTCTCGTCGACAAGTGCTTATTGAACTGCACCCATCGCTACCACCCTCCCCCTTCACACTGCATTCAGGCAAGGCAGAGGCTCTCCTCAATCAAACACGGTAGCCGGCCCAGCCCCAACTCCTTCTCCCTCTCTCCCTCACTGAAATAAAATGTGTAATTTTCTTCAGGGAGTTATTTTAATTTTTTCTCCATGCTGAGTAAAACTATTGGGTGGGCGGTGAAGCACGGAGAAGCACTGGCGTCTCCAATGGGTAACAGTTAACTAAGAAAGAAGCCATGTCGCCTGCACTCACCCCCCTCCCCAGCCTCCCAGACTGCGGAGGCCCTGCGCATCCTTCCCCTGGGGACAGGCCGCCCCAGGGGGAGAACCAAGGGCTTTGCCAGGGGTTGGGATAAGGTTGGTCAGACCGGCCCTGCAGGGTGCACCATCCCCACTGGGCACTGGCTGCCTCCTCCGGGCAGGGCCTGGGCCTCTCTTCCCTGGAGGAGCCAGGCTCGGGTCGGTAGCCGTGGCCGTGCCTGCCTGCTCCCCCCACCCCTCTTGTCAGTCTGCAGGCCCCGGCCTCTGCTTCAGCGGAGTAGTGGAGGCAACCAAGCCAGATGCTTCAAACCTACTCCCCCACACTATAGAGGGCGTGGATACGGCCCAGACCCTTGCTTTCTCCCTGAACAGAGGCTTCTGCTTCAGGGTCTGGGGCGGTCTCCCCCAACCCCCCTGCCAGACAGCCTCCTGGCACAGTCTCCAAGTACCAGGGTTTGGCATTGCTCTGGGAGAGTTGGTGGCAGGGCTTCTGGGTCCCAAACGGAGACCATGGACCTTGCCCCTCCACTTCGCCCTGGAACCCACCCCCTCTGGCAGCAAGAAAGAAGGGGGAGAAGCATGACTTACCTTCCCCGGGGAGTGGAAAGAGGGGGACACCGCCCACTCTGAACAATTAGAGGAGAGAGGAGAAAAAAAATAGGAGGAAAAAAATATCAACACGGCCTCGAAGGCGACAGGTCCTTATGGAAATAAGTAAGTAAGTAAATAAATAAGGATCCACCCTCTCCCCCCTCCCCACCCTGCAAGGGGGTGTGGGGGTGGGGCAAAGGAACAGCACAAGGGCTTTTTAGTGTAACTGAGCATTAGAGAAATACGCACGGCTTCTATGTGAATTTAGGAGTTTGAAACTTTTGGAGGTTATTTATGTGAATGGCCCGAAGGCAAGCCCGTGAGTGGCTCTTGGGGGACCACGTGATGTCATTAAACCAAGTTTTATGGTGTAGGGAGAGCTGACAAACCCACAATATATTTACATCATATATAATCTTAACTGTCCAGCCACGCAGCTGCTGGTGAGGTTTAATGCTAGGACAGAGGGCCTGGCAGTTAGAGGGGATTACGGCGCTGGGGATGACGGTGAGAGAGGTTACATCTTCGCAAATGAATCCCAGGCGAATGCTGTAAGTTAATTTTTTCTCTCTCTCTGACCCTCTCTCCCGTTTACCAGCCCCTCTGCCCTTTCCATGATAGAAAGCAGTTCCCTCTCATTAAGGAGAGGGGAAGACGGCCGCCCCACGCACCCCAACTGGGGTGCGGGTTGAAGGGAAAAGAGGAAAGGAAGGAAGAGGGGTGGTGGAAGAAGAGGCTGCTGGGAGGTAAAAGGGGACTGGGGGGCCTTGTCTCCCCAGACCAGCACTCCCCCTACACACCTCATTCTCTCCGGCTGCAGGTCAACTGGGTAGAGAGAGGCCCCAGTCGGGAAGAAACCGGCAGCAGAGGCAGGAGGGTGGGTGTTCGCTGTTTGTGGGAGTGTGTAAACTCTAGGCACAAGCACAAAGTGCCTCTCGGGCCCCCTGGTCCAGGGAGGGGCCAGTTCAGGCCTTGGCCTGTGGTCTAGACTCTAAGTAGGGCAGGCAGCTGGGGAAGGAGGCAGGGAAGGAGGGCTTTGGGGCTTCTGAGCCTCAGTGCTGCTGCCTGGACTGGTAGATGTGTCTTGAAGATGGTGGGGCTGGAGTCCAGGGGTCCTGAAGCAGCCTCTCCCTCCTCCCCACCAGGCCTGGGTGAGTGGCTTCTCAAGTGTCTGCAGCCTGGGATCTTTGTCTGGGGCCAGTATGGTTTTGTGCTTCCTCCTCCCTCTAGCTGCTAGGGCCTTTCCTGGCTTGCCTCCCCTTTGCCTGGGGTAGAGCTAGGCCCCAGGAGGCTTAGAGGTTCGCCCTGTGAGTGGAGTATAAATGTGTGTTGGATGAGTGAAAGCAACTTCTTTGCTAGGCTGGCCTGGGAAGCCCGAGACTCCCAGGAGAGAGTGACCAGTGGGGTGGAGAGGTTAAGCCAGCAAGGCCCAAGCTGGGCATTGTGCCCTGGGGCCAGTCCTGCGGCTGGGGCTTCCTTCGGGTTTCTGCAAAGGAGTAGCAGAGGCATTGGGCACCACCACGGGAGGCACGTGTCCTCCACACCTGCGAGTGCACACCCCCTTCCGGGGAGTCACCACGAGTTATGCCAGGAAAACCACAACAGGTGAACTCAGGCTCCTCCACGCCCTGAGAATCGCAAATCGCAAGGGGGTCCACAGCAGGGAAGAAGGCAGGCGGGTAGGCCACAGAGGGTGGCTCCGCCAGGCCGCTGGAAAGGAGAGGGAAGGGGACGTGGAGAGGGAAGGTCTGCACCTTCCTGGAGGGGGAGGGACCGTCATGGAGTATGAGGGGTCTGGGCAGTGGTTTTTGTGGAGAAGTGAGGTTGGGGGATGGGGAAGGAACGCTGCTCGCCTCACCCCTGCCGCCCAAGGGACTGGGAGAAGCAGGAATCAAGTAATGACCGAAGGCTGAGGCAGGGACTGTGAGAGAGGGGAAGAGGGACAGGGACCCCAAGACACCGGGAGCCTGAGCCACAGCCCCATGCACTCTCCAACGGCCTCAGTCCTGCACCATAATTCAGCCTCCCCTCTCCGATATCTTTATTTCCTGTAAAGAGTTAGGACCCCAGATGCCTCCCTACGCACCCCCCCGCCCCCCCGCCTCTGGTAGCCCATTAGAAAACTTAACTCTCAAGCCTACCTTTCCCCATTACTCGCCCTTCTGGACCCCCATCACCAGTCCCAGTTTCCTTGGGGTTATAAGGGAACTCTTCCCCTCTCTCCGCCTCTTTAGAGCCCTAGGGAGTGATTCCAATCTTCTTTAACCAAGAATTTGGCCAAGGCCAAAGCCCCACATTCAGGCAAGACTCCTTCCCCATCTCCTGGCCAAATCTCATTCTCATTCCCTTCCTCTCTGTGGATGAGTGTGTGTGTCTATGTTCTACAAATTTACATAGCGTCTCTTGGGGATTCAATGATTCCCTCGCCCCCTTTTCTGTTCCTGAGGCTCAAAGGTCCATTTAAACACCACCACCCCTGCCCCATCCCTTAACAGACCCTCCTTCCCTACAAATAATTTGTCTCAGCCAGTTTTTTACTGTCTTGCCAGTTCCACCTGGAAGCTGGGCAGATACAAACGGGGCCTGAGGATCTTGTTTTCCTCGCCCCCAAGCCCGAACTTGGGGTCTGGGGCGGGGGTGGGGGGGGAGGCTGTCAATCAGGTGCCAGTGAGCCCCAGCTAACCCGGAAAGCTTTTAATTTTGTTCCTAGGTCTTTAATCCTAAGAAGAGGTCAAACAACCAATCAGGCATGAGCTAAACAGGGTCACATGCCCCCCGCCAACCAATCAGCAAAAAGTACTTGGGTCTCCGGCACGGTCTCGCGCTTCCGCTTCACCCTTCTCGCTCCCTCCCCACCACTGCTGTTAGTTCGCGGGTCTGCCCTAAGACACAGGGCAGTGATGCTGAGAACATTCCTCCGCCCCCCTGCCCTCCCTCTTTTCCTGAACGAGTTCTGTGGAGTCTTTGGTGTGTGTCCTCCGGTTCAGACATAGTTGTATCTCCAGGTGAATGGCAATTGTACAGGGATCAGAAGCTGGGGGGTGGGGGGGGTGGCGTTATCCTCTGTATTACTCCCATGTTCGCTAACGAGAGAGATTCTACACAATTCTCTGGGCTTTTATGAGTGTGGACTTTAGATAAGACTAGAGAGCAGGTGTAGATATGAACTCCAGCCCTGATTACTGCCTATACACTTTCACAAGTTTTCATTTTCCTCGCATCCTCATAGGGGTAGGTGGGGAGATTAGGAGAGACTCCTTTTGATTTATCTTTCTGGAAGTGTCCCTGGAGACAGTAGCTTTATCAAGCTGCCTCAGGCATGATTGAGGAAGGGAGTAAATGTGAGGAGAGTTTTTGAAAGGTGTGTGATAGCTCTAGTTTGTGGGATAACTTTGAGCCAGTTGAGAAATGGGTTTTAGAAAAGGGAATGGGCACAGAGCAGGAGGACACCCCCTTATTAAGCACTTGCTGGATCTGTTTAAGCCTCTTCCCCTTCCAATTATTTAACTACATGATAATGATGGTGATAACAACAACAATAATACACTAAATGATGAGCCTCTTGTGTCCTGGCCAATTGCGGTCAAAGGGTATAGCCACTGATATGCGGATCTCAGTGTTTGTGTTTGTGAGTCAGGTCAGAACAAGCAATGGTTGAAGAACTATTTCTGAGCCAGAGCACTTGATGCACACAGTGTGCATGCACGACAGAAGTACTTGTGTTTCTGAAACACCTGGGGCCCTGAGCCAGCCCACTCCTGGGTCCAGATCCAGGCACTCCCCAAAACCCCCGCACCGGGTCTCCAAGACTTTGTTCCAGGGTTAATTTTCAGTTTGGGTTCCCCTCCCCTCCCTGTTTTTCCTGATCTTCTGCCCTCTGTGAGCTGACGGTGCGGCAGGGATTCTAATGTGCTGTGCCACGGAACCACCAAACCCTCTCTGGGAGCATCAGGGAGGTAGGGGTGGGAGGAATAGCCCAGTCTAAATTTGCTTGTCAATACCTCCCTGCTTGATTGTCTTCTGGGTGGGGCTGCTTTGGGGACAATGCCACAGGTCAGGTGGGAAGGATTAGGATAGGAAGCCAGAGAGAGGGCAGCTCTTCTCAGAAACCATTGACACCCCCCCCACACTTCCCAAGTCCTCTGCAACCACACTGCTTCACTCTTCCTCTTTATGAGTTGGAATTCAAGCATGCACACACTTATTTTCCCTTGGTAGATGATGTTGTAGTGTTGTTTGAAACCAACCCTTACCTCCGATGTGGACCTCTATTCACACTGGGGTGGAGAAAGAAATATAGGGGGAGACTGGCTCTTTGAGACACTGGGAAGAGATTTTATTAGAGTGCATCAACCCTTCCTAATATCCAAGTGAATGTTCTGTCTCTTGGACTCTTCCTCTCTGTGTGTAATTGCACTGGGCTGTTTTTGAAAGGAGGAATGCAGAAACATCGTCGTTCTGGGCTTCAAATTCTGTGTTTTCTTTTCTTTTTTTTGAGAGAGATAAGTATACACTCTGAACCTCCTCTGTGGGACTGGAATCCCTGGAGCCCTCTGAGGTGGAGAGGGCAGTCAATCTGGTATCAGACCCCAAGCCAGGGCCTTTTGGGTTAGGGATTCAACTTAAGGAAGAGTCTGGGCTGCTAGGAGGCCAAGAAAAGTCATCTCCCTCTCCACCTTCCCTCCTTTATTGGGCCTCTGTAACCTAGAGCAATGCTTCTGTTTTGATATCTCCCTTGCTGCTTTGGTGGGGCCCCAGGAGCCCAAGGAACTACAAGACAGATTCTGGGCTAAGGAACCTTGGGTGATGGAGATCTCTTTGTCCTCCATCCTACAGAACTCTGGGCTCCATCTTCCTCTCACTTCCCTAAGGCTCACTGAGGGGTGAACAGGGAAACAGAAAGACCCTGGGGGAGGGAGAGGTGCAATTTGGGACTTGGGAAAGTTGAGCTAGGTTATCCAGGACTGTGTCCACCTCTGATATCAGGCATTAGGAGTACAACGAGATGTGGAATAGAAGGTTCTGGGCATGCTGGTGAGCAGGTGCAGGGAGGAGGCTACTTCTCCACCACCTGTGCACGTTTGGAGAAAGTTCTACCCTGATATGCAGCCTCACGTAGGATGGGAGAAATGGGTTGGCACAGTTATGTGGGATCCATTCAGTGCTGCCGGTGTCACAGGTCTCAGAAAGAAATCCCTAGTTCTCCCAAACCCCAGCCCTGAACACCAAGGCCAGGCATGTACACACAGAAGTGCCCACGTGTGGTATGAAAGAGGTCCAAAGCCCAGGCTGGACACAGTAAACCAGCTTTGAGATTTTTGCTGCATCAATTCCCACTCAGTCCTTCCCTCCCACCCTCTTCCTCTCATGAACCCAGCTTGGAGACCATTTGTCCTCCCCATCCCACCCCACCCCACCAGCTCAGGGCAACTGTTGAGTTTTCTCCCTTCTGCCTCCCTGGGAAACCCAAACTATGGAGCTGCTTCCATGGATGGTGGGAGGCCAGCTCTGGGTGACCTTTAGAGTCCTGTTGGCCTGTGTTGGGTTGTGGGGGGTGGGAGGGCAGTGTAAGGACCGTGAAGCCAGACCCTTATCTAATCAAATCCCCCTTTGCCTGCTGTTCTGGGATTGTAACTCCAGAACCCCTCAGGGCTGCTGATAGTGAATACTTTTTGAAAAAGTCAACTTCTGGCCGGAAAAGCCCGGGGGGGGTGTGTGTGTGTGTGTGTGTGTGAAGGGAGGGGGTTAGGGCCAGGTCCCTAATTTTAGATTGTGTCCCGCTCCCTTCACACACACCCCAGGGCGGAGGGTGGAGTGTGGGCCCAGGTTTTATTGAAGGTGCTTTTCCTGTCGAGAGTAGAGATGGGTCATAAACGCCCAGAGGAGGCTGTTTTGATCTAGTGACTTCTCAGGAAGTGGCATCTGAGGTTTTGCTTTGTAAATCACTCTCCCCAAAGATGGCCAGCTAGATTAGATTGCACTTCCCCAAGCCCATCTGGAGCCCCTTCTAGCCTCCCTTCTCCAGTAAACCAAAAGAGAAAAATCAAAGGAAGCCCAGAGCTCCAACATCCTCTGCCTCCAAGAAGAAAAGGGCTTATTAGTGAATTTTGCCCCCTCAAGTTTCAAAAACATCGTGCAACCTTTTACCTTTCATTTCTTTTGCCTACACTGACCCTGGTCCTCCAACCCTCATTCAAAAAAGGCACTAACATGGGAAGCTAATTCAGCTCACAAGCCTGGTGGTAGATGCTACGTCTCCTGGGAATGCTCCTCTCTTCCGGGGCTGCTGCCTTTCTGTGGCCCCTTTCCTTAACCCAAAGCCCCGCCTTGACAAGGTGGAACTTCAAGCGTGTGTGAGAGAGAAAGCTCATGGGAGCCATAGAAGAGAGGGGATGGGAGTGAGGCATATAGAAAACTCCATCTAGCCATCTAGCACCCTGCGAGTGAAGGAAACTCTCTCTGAGGTTAGTGACTGGATTTTATGTAATTAAGATAGGTGCAAGCAAGCCCCCAGCCTTCCAGGCTCTCCACCCAGGCTTCTCCAAACAAAATCGTATTTTACCTAAATGGCTCCATTTTGTAATGTTAACGAGCCTTTCCCTCCTAAAGACACTCCCGCCCCCACCCCAAGGGCCCTTTCCCTGAGCGCTGGGCTAAATAAAGCGCAGGAGGAAAAAGAAGTGAAAAGCCGGCCACCTCTTCCTCAGTTTGGGCTGTATCAGGCCAGGATGCTTTGGGGCCCAGATTCAGAGCTCATATCCATCTCCAGAGAAATGCTCCCATATGCTGGAAATGAGGCCATAGATTATATGAGTTCCTGGGTCCTCTTAAGACTTGCGCAGGTTCACTTTGCCCTCATAAGTTTCCCAGAGAAGCCTGGGCTGGGACACCCCAATCCCACAAGCATCAGAGAAATACCCGTGTCTTTCCAAAGAGCTGAGTGCTCGTCATAGTTTTATAGGTGAAAATGTTTTTATAGTTCATTCAATGTCTGTATAAGAGGATCTATGTTTTACACCCTTCTCTACTTCATATCTAAATGCAGATTTATCAGTCTTTAGATTTATAGATCCACAGTAAATATAACAGTTCTCTGTCGATTTCCTGTGTGCACATTACCCCTCTTTCTATACCGGTTGTATATGCTAGGATGTATTGGTACAGCTCTCTCTAACCATCTAAATGAATATTTAGATTTTTTTTTTCTCTGTTGGAAAGAACTATGCATTTGTTGCTCAGTCTCTATTTTGAAAATTTTATCCAGATTTATTCAAGGGTCCTAACTCATAAAATAGCTACATATTGAAACCACATATTTGGAGATCTTTATAGTTTTCCTGCAAACTTAAATATTTGAACATATGTTTAGAGGTGGTTCCACAATGCAAAGGTGTAGGGCCATAGATCTCCCTCTAGAAGGGCTTAAACTTACCACATCTCTCTGTCTCCCTCTCCCTCTCTGTGATCTATAAAGATATCAGGTGAGTGGAATGGGGAACAAATATCTTTCGATATTTTGCTTATTAAAGGGAATGATTCTGTTGCTGTCTCCAAGGCTCTATCAATGAGTATGGTCCAACGTAGTTATCTGCTCCCTGATAACCCACTCTGAACCCTGTGGATCTGAGGTCCCAGCCCCAGCGCCCCAACCTGCAGCACCGTCCAAAGTAGTCGCTTCTAAAGAGAAGGGGAGCAGGAGAGTCCTGCAGCACAGCTTCTCCTGGCTCCCAGGACAGAGAGGCTGACAGAGCCATGAGGTGCCCCTCCCCAATCAGGCCTTTGAAATTTGGGGAAAAGGGAATTCAAGTGCCCACCTATTTTTTGTAGGGTACCCAAATGGTGCCAGGGTCACTGCACAACCCGCAAGCGTCCCCTCCCCAACCGCTCGTAGTGCCCAGGGCCCAATTAAGGCGGCTGCCTGGCTCACGGCAGGCCCGCTCTTATCGGCCGGGATTGATGCCTCGGCGGCTCCTGTATATCATTTCCAAGATTTTTTCTGTCCAACTCCTCGGCTCCTTTGGCTTCTGCGGCTTTGACTAATGATTGCTACAGATGCCAACGTCTTCAGAATCCTAATAGCCAGGCAGGCCGACTCTTATTTACCCGGCAGTTGCGGGGGGGGGGGGGGGGGGGGGGGGGGGGGGGCGGGGGCGGGGGTGTTGTGGGGCAGGGGATGGGAGAAGGTTGTGACCAACTCAAGTTCTCCTGAAGTTCTTCCCCGGTGGGAAAGGCATTCCCCAGCCCTCTTCACTCTCTTGGGGTAAAAAAGAAAGAAAAAAAAATCATAAAATACTGCTAATCATAATAATTGGTAAATAGTGAGAACACTCATCGCTACCTTGTTGGAAAGGATCAAAGAATGAACAGGCCGTGGGAGAATAGCGAGAAGTGTTTATTAGTTGTTAATCGAGGGCAGCTCGCGCGGGAAGCCAGCGGCTGGAGGAGGAACAGTGTCTTCTTCAGGATGAGAGAAAGGGAAAGAGGTCAGCCACGGTGGGAGAAGGGGCTCCATTTCTTTATTTCCTGTTCCCCCTCCTTTTCCCCATTCCAAATCTCCTTTCATAAATTAAAAATCCTCCCCTTTCTCTTCTTCCACCTCACCTTCAGTCCTCGGGTGAAGGGCCTGGACAACGTGTTCAGGGACGTAGGTGCCCGCCGCTGTCCCCCGAGGCCGCTGCCGGTACCCGCCCGGGCTGCCACGCCGAGGGGGGCGTCTCTCCGTCTGGGGCTGGAGAGCGAAAAGCAGATCCAACGCCCTCCAGGGGTTGGGGGCCGCGGCCAGCACCGCCGGCCCTGCGGTGCCACTCGCGTTTAGCAGGGCAAAGTTGGTGCGGAACTTGCTCCTGCGGGCGCTCCTCACCCGCGCGCGCCCGGCCCAGGTCTTTGGGGGAAGGGGCTGGAGTTTCCCGCCGAGCCTGGAGCCCGGCGTTGCGTTTCCTCGGGTCTCCTTCCAGCGCTCCCTCCACACATCGCATTGGGGGAAGAGAAAAACACCAATACGCGGAGAGCCCAGCTCCAAGCCCGGGCCTGGAGTGATAACCCAAACTCGGAACACTTTTCCATCAGAGAATAATGGAGTACAAAATAATTCAGAAACGCGAATGGGCAGAACCCAGGTCTCCTAGGCTGGTGCGGGTCGGCGGCTGCAGCCTGGGTGCGCAGAGAGCCGTGGGAGGACCATTTCCTTGGAGTGTAGGGCGAGGCAGCAGCCCGGGACCCCGGACCGAGGCTGCACAATGCGCGCTGGCTAGATTACAGCCCGCCGGGAGGACTCGGACAATACAAACAGGGAGCGGAAAGATTTAAACAGTCGGAGGCAGAGGCAACCCGGATGCGGCCAAAGCGAAAATCAATCACGTAATTAAAATGGGGACGGGGCGAGGCCCAAGGCTCGGGGGTCCCGGGTTCGGAGGAGGCGTCCAGGTGCGGGCGAGGAGGGCGAGGCGCCCGGGCTCTAGGGCTCGCCCGCCGCGGCCGGGTGCGCGCTGAGGGGTTGCGGGGAAGTTTGTAACAGATCGCTATTGATTCCACCTTGGCTGAGGAGCAGGCAACGTGCCCTCTCCCAGGCCGGATCCTCACATCCGCCGATGGCCCCTTTTCGGGCTCCCCATTTTTAATGGAGTTGTAGCGCTCAGTTTCAGGCTGCTCCCTGGATCCCACCAGTGCCACCGATTTGCCCAGGCAAGTTTGTCAAAAAAAAGCCCAGGTGGCACCAAGATGCTGCCTCTGATTTTGAGCGGATGGAGGAAGTGGTACCCCAGTTTCAGGCCCTTCGTGTTTTTTTTCCGTCGGCCTTGATTTCCCCAAACCAGGATTCAGAATAACGGCGATCTGGACTGAGGCTTGGCGGGAGTGGGCTGATCAAAGGGGGAACTTGAGGCTGAGCAAACTGGACGACTTTGGGCAGGGGAGGAGAAGGAACAGTTCCTGAGAGAAGAAAAATAAGGCACTCAGGGAGCTCTGGTTTCTAAGGGGAAGGGAGATGTTCTTGTTATTATTGAGGTTAATAATGGGTAATGATGGAATAGGGCTGGGTCAGCCAGGAGCGAGAGACCCTGTTCTGAGTAAGTCCTTTCTCACTTCTCTGGAGAAACCAAGGACTCCTCAACTTTTTTGTGTGTGGCTGGAGAGAATGAAATTAGGACTCTTGCTCCCTTCCTCTGCCCTTTCCTCTCCCACTCCTTGAGAAAAAGAGGAACCAAATAAAACCTCTCTCTCACACACCCTCCATAATTTTCCTCTGCTCTCTCCAGTTCACTAAAATGCACTTTTGGGGGCATTAGGCTTTGCCCATATCCCTTCTCATGAAGGAGCAGAGTTCATGCAGCAATCATCTGGCCAAGTCCTCATGAATTCTGTCTCTGACCCTGGAGGGGACACAGGATTCCCTCGCCTGCTCCGTAGAATTCTCCCTCTAGTCTCTGCCTTGCCCCAGTCTCTGACTTCCCTGGCTCTGGGTTCCTGGATCCATGGGTCTCTGGTAGCTCAGAGACTAGGTACAGATTAGGGTATCTTGAAATGCCCTCATCAGTCCACAAAAGGGTTCCCAACTGCCTATTTTCTCCTTAATTCTGGGAGTGCCAGGCCAGACACCATAGCTGCCCTAAGTCCAGCCGAATTCCTAGATCTTTCAAAACCACATTTAGACACCTTTAAAAGTAAAAGTCCTTTCCCCTCTAACAGGAAAGTTCAGGTTACAAACCTCCAGCAGCTCCAGCTTCCTGCATCCACAAGTCAGAATTTTCAACAACAATAAAAACAATACTCATAATAATAAGAATTAAAGTTTGCATCAAAGGGAGAATGGGAGACCCTAGCCCTAAATTTTAAAGGGGGGTATAATCCAGCAGGCTTGGATGGGGGTGGGGGTCAGGGGGGTCAGGATTAGCAAGGAAGGGGGTGGGGAACCCAACCCCTAACTAACAATTTCTCTGGCATAAAAATGAAACACCAAATTCGTTAGCCCAGGGCCTTCATTTTTCCCTTTCCACATTATAACTAGTTATTGAACTCGCTGGAAGATCTAAAGGCCATTTGCGAAGAGACAAATTTCAATGGAGTTTCCCCATCAATAACCCCATGGCAGTGACCTATTGGAACAAGTCAAACACCCGAGGTGAAATGCAGGTCACTCTGTCTAACCAATATTAAAATGCGGCCACTTTTTAAAAAGCCACTTTAAACGAGATTTGAGGAAAATTGAATTCCAAGGAAGGCAAGGCAAGGCGGAGGAAATCCATGAGAAGACCTTGGTTATGGTCTCCAAACAAACGAGAAATTCATCTTTAATATTTTAAAGGGGGGCAAATTAACATTCCATGATTGCTTTTCTTTTTTTTTTTTTTTTGAGACTATAAGCTATTCCAGGAGGGGGAAGAAAAAGGTTGAGTATTTTCTGGTGACATGTCCGGGTTATTAAAATCATTTTAGACCAATTCATTACTTTTACTGACAAGAGATTTAAGAAAAAATCAATTAGGCATTTGCATATTCTTTTGCATACATTAGCCTTGCCTGCTGGTATCAGAAAGGGACAAACACACACATACACACACACACATGCACACAAAAGAAGAAAATGACAGGATAAGAGTCCTGCTTTAGTTTGGGATTTTCACATTGCTGGAAGAAAATATAAAAATGAAAATAATTGCTTGTTTGTGTACCATCTAAAAGTCCATTTACTTGAAGAAGAGGAAAGAGAAATGTTGCAGCTTTTAATTTCTAAACAACGACAAAAAAAGCACACGCATAGAAAAAAAACAACGAAACACCCAGCACTTTGGAGAGTGGGGAAAGGAATGACCCTCATTTTTTTCTTTCCTTTTGCCCTCCAAATCCTGAATTGGTTCTCCATTTATTTCTCTCCTTAGGAAAATCCAGGGCATTTGAGAGGTGAGATTTTACTGCACAGAGGAGTCACTGAGGTCCCTTAGCCGGCAGCTTGTTACTGGGGAGGGGAGGAACATGGGTTATCCAACGGTCAGTATGGTAATCCCGCACAATAAGGCCTCGCACACAATGGACACATATTTTTCTTCAGCGGTGTCAGAAGGGAAGCGCTTTGTACTGAAACATGTTTCCGAAAGAGGAATCAGATCGAAATACAGAAAGGAGATTGGGGGCGAGGGGTGGTGGTGGTGTGTGTATAGAGAGTGTTTGGATGCTGGCAAAAGGTGGTCATAAAAAATAAAAAATAAAGTGAGGGCAAAGCGAGGTGGAGGGCAGAGTGGAGGTGGAGGTCCTGGAGCTGGCAAAGCAGGAGGGTGAAGCACAAAAGAAGACAGGACCAGATACAGGGATTCATCACAGGCGAGATCAGCTTTAGTACCTGTCCCCACCCCACCCCCATCCTAATTAAGCCAATGTTAAGTGCAGGAGCCCTCCTAAAGGGTTTTATTTCTATGCTTGTAATAATATCCAAGTGAAAGTGTTTGTGTGTGTGTGTGTGTGTGTGTGTGTGTGTGTGTGTGGTGGGGTATTGCATGCTATTTTACCCATGTGATAGGTGGCTTCATTGCTATTAAGCTATAGGAACCCAAAGAGATTTTTTTTGGTTAGTGATATAGATGAGTGTGGGCACATTGAGGTAACTGCCCAGGTTTCACTTTCTGGATGTGCATGTTGAATTAGTTGTGCAAACCTGGAATGAAAATGCTACATATTTATGGCTGCATAAGGAGGCATTTAATGTATTAATATTAATAGTATGTATGCATATATATTTGTGTTAACCATAACCAAAAACAGACTTGACATTCAATTGGAGGCATCTTAACCCTCTGTACCTACTCACACATACTGGTCCGAAATGCGTTTCCTGCTCAGGTTCCCTCGACCCACCTGCTACAGGAGCTTAGAGACCTTGGGGTGTGTGTGTGTGTGTGTGTGTGTGTGTGTGCAATGGTCACTGCCTTGGGTGGGACTCCTTAACAAACCCAAGAGGGCAAGGAGATTGAAAGAAAAGAGGCTTGGGGGGCGGGGAAGGGCTGGCAGAGATGGGTGTGAGGGCTGGGAGGAGGGGAGCCAGGCTGAAAGCTCACCATTCCAGTTGGGGAAAAGATTTGTCTGGATTGGGATGGGGTGGGGCAGCTGGCATCCAGGTGTAGGCCTAGAGGGGAGATTGGAGGTGGGGCCAGGAAGGCTTTCTGCCCGGTTATCAACCCTCCTCCCACCCCACCTCAGCTAAGTCAGAGGCGCTTGGGCCCTCCCCAGGGGACAGGCCGGGGCTGCCTTTCAGACTTTTTATGTAGTGCCCGATTCAGCATTGGTTTTCCTTTGCCCTCTTCCAGCAACTTATCATTAACCAGCGCCCCCCACCAATAACTAAGGGAGAAAAGAAAACACACCAAATCCTCACACAACAACTCTAAACCACTACCAACCAAGCAGCAGCTTTCCCCTCCTCACTCACAGTCTCAATTTCTTCTTCCATCCACACCATCCTGACCTCACGTGCAGAGGGTTCGGGACAGGAGTGGGCAGAGGTTCGCAACCAACTTTGGAAATGTGGAAATTTCCTAAGATATGGTCCGACCTCAGGGAATTCCTGTGGCCTTACCCTACACGGTGACAGGGGGGGCAGATGCCATCCTCTTGGAGAGGGAGGTATCCAGGGACCCCTGAGCACTGGCTCTTCCCAAGCTGAGCACCCACCCTGATGAGCAGGGGGTGATGGTGGTGGGGTCTGAAGCATAGGAGCTGGGAAGGAGGCCAGGTGAGGAATCGGCCCCTTTGGGCATCGCCTGTGGCCCAGCGTCCCTCCCATTCCAGTCCTCAGGGCCAGCCCTGATTTGGAAGTGGGGATCCTTTCCCGCTTCCCAGAGGTGGTGAGGAAAGGGGCTGGGAATCTCCACTTGCAGTCTCTCCCACTCACAAGGGCTTTTTTTTTTTTTTTCTTTTTTCCCTTTCCCCTCCTCATTCTCTTAATTGCAGATGTTCTAATTAAACCCTCAAATAGTTGTTATGCCGTTTTAAAAGGTACTTATTCAAGTGTCAACCAGGCTGGGCTGGGAGGAGGCAGCGTAGGGCGGCGAATTAAAGGTAGATTGACTAATCACGGCGGCGATCATAATAATAAAATCAGAGGGAAAAAAATCACATTACGACTTTTCGTGGAAAGCAGGGAGCAGGCAGCCAGCGGCCGCCAGCCCTGCGCCGCCGCCGACACAAAGAGTGCGGGCGATTCCGCGAGACTGATTTATGACGTTTTACAGCCCTATAAAAGCTGTAGCGACGAGGCAAGCGCTCCTACCACCGCTGGCAGATTTAGTCTAATAAATAAAACATAAACAGTTAACTTTATGTGTCACTTTTATTGTTATCAAGTAAAATATAGCCGAGCCCGGCAAGCTATGATTTTAAACTATAATTGTTATCAAGTACAACAAGGGGACCCGGCTCCCTCCCTGGGCTCTCCCCTCCAGGCCTCCCCCCACCCCCAACTCTGAGTTATGGACGATCAGTTAATTGGTATTGGTGGCATGACGCAGCCACCCCTAGCAAAGGGGGGGTGAAGGGAATGTTGAGAGCAGCCCTTCCTTTGCCCCCACCTTCCTTCATGGCACTACCCCCCCTCCATCAGGGTATTCCTGTAGGTGGATAGCATGGAGAAGGGAGGAGACAGGAATGGGCTGTAGACCCCCAAGTCCAGCCCTGCCTCCCCAGTGGTGAGCTCACCCCTCAGCTTTTGGAAGGCAGCCTGGAGCTGGCTCTTGGGAATGTATGTTTACATGTAAACACACGTGTTTCATGGAGACCTTCCCTGGCCGGAAGCAGGCTCTACTCAGGCAGGCCTCCCTCTTAGCCAGGTCTGCCCTCTGTGGGGATGGAGAAAGAAGAGCTCTCCAGCCTTGTCTGGGCTGTCACAGGGTGTGGACTCCTGGCAGAGAGCTCTTCCCCTGGTCCCAGCTCCTTAGGAGGCAGCCTTGGAGGTGCTTGTAAAAGCAGCAGGCCCTGGGCAGAAACATGAGCCAGCAGTGGAAGAGATCCTCAGCTCTGGGGCTGGGACAGGGAGGGTCAGTGGGTACTAGGGGAGGACAAGCCTTCTGAGGTCTGCTTTTGCCAACCACTTCCTGTCTCTCTTCAGCGGGGTCTCAACCCCCAGACCTGCAGGCATGACGTCAGATCATTTGCATCCCGCTGCCTCTACCTGCCTGGTCCAGCTGGGAGCCTGCCTTGACCGGCAGTGGCCAGAGGGTTGGGTGAGTGTGTCTGGGGGAGGGGCTGGACTCTGGTGGCCTAGGATGGGGGGCACCACAAGCTCTCCAGCCTCCTCGGCTCAACCGGGGCCCCTCCCCAGTCATTCTCCACTCCAGTCCTCATACAACTTCCTCTTCCTGCAAAAAGAGGGGCGCTGCCCAGTGACCTACACAGACTGAGGCCAGACCGCCATGAATGGAGACCTCTGGAAAATCTCAGAAGCCGAGGCCAGCGGGGCCCACCGGAGGCCGGAGGGGAGACCCTGGGCGGGGGCCGAATCACGGCCTCCCGACAGGCCCCCTATGCCCAGGCTTCGGAGGGGGAGATGGGGGCTACCCACCTCCTTCTGCAGGGGAGGGTTGTCAGTCTGGCGAGGTGTGCACTGGGGGCACCCCAACCTCTGCCAGCTAACCCCACATCACACCCCCCTCCAGCAGCACCACCACCACACACAAAAAAAATTGGATACATTTTGAATAAAGCGATTCGGTTCCTTATCCGGGGACTGGGTTGCTCCGTGTGATTGGCCGGCGGAGTCACATGGTGAAAGTAACTTTACAGGGTCGCTAGCTAGTAGGAGGGCTTTATGGAGCAGAAAAACGACAAAGCGAGAAAAATTATTTTCCACTCCAGAAATTAATGATCATGAGCTCGTATTTGATGGACTCTAACTACATCGATCCGAAATTTCCTCCATGCGAAGAATATTCGCAAAATAGCTACATCCCTGAACACAGTCCGGAATATTACGGCCGGACCAGGGAATCGGGATTCCAGCATCACCACCAGGAGCTGTACCCACCACCGCCTCCGCGCCCTAGCTACCCTGAGCGCCAGTATAGCTGCACCAGTCTCCAGGGGCCGGGCAATTCGCGAGGCCACGGGCCGGCGCAGGCGGGCCACCACCACCCCGAGAAATCGCAGCCGCTCTGCGAGCCCGCGCCTCTCTCAGGCGCCTCCGCCTCCCCGTCCCCAGCCCCGCCAGCCTGCAGCCAGCCAGCCCCCGACCATCCCTCCAGCGCCGCCAGCAAGCAACCCATAGTCTACCCATGGATGAAAAAAATCCACGTTAGCACGGGTAGGCAACTTTGCTTTTTGCTCTCCCCCTCCCTCCCCTCTTCCCCAGCGCTCCCCACCCTCCCCGGCCCCCTCCGGCCCCCGTCCTCCTTTCTCTCCTTCCCCCTCTCTCTCCAGGAGCGACTCTGGGTTAGCACAATTGAACTGGATTTACGAGCGAGAATGGGTAATTACATCCCCCATAAATTTTATGGCTTAGCTACTCTGGGCAGTCCGAGCCATGTGCTACGATCTGTTATGTATGTGTGAAAACTATGCTCGCTTTCTAAGGGCGCATAAATAATTCAGTGTCGTTACAATGAGGATTCCCCTCTTATTACACTACAAAGTCTCCAGCTTCCTTCAACTTCTTTATAACCCATTTAGCTTGATGACTTTATTTCCACCACCCCCTCCTCCGGCTCCTCAGAGCTGAAGATGGGGTGAGGAGGAGGAGGGGGGGCGGGGAACCTGCTGCCTCTGAACCCCACTGTTTGCTTTTCCCCTCCCCCTCCCCCCCAGTGAACCCCAATTATAACGGAGGGGAACCCAAGCGCTCGAGGACAGCCTACACCCGTCAGCAAGTCCTGGAATTAGAGAAAGAGTTTCATTACAACCGCTACCTGACCCGGAGGAGAAGGATCGAGATCGCCCACTCGCTGTGCCTCTCTGAGAGGCAGATCAAAATCTGGTTCCAAAACCGCCGCATGAAATGGAAGAAGGACCACCGACTCCCCAACACCAAAGTCAGGTCAGCGCCCCCGGCCGGCGCCGCGCCCAGCACCCTCTCGGCAGCCACCCCGGGCACTTCTGAAGACCACTCCCAGAGCGCCACGCCGCCGGAGCAGCAACGGGCAGAGGACATTACCAGGTTATAAAACATAACTCACACCCCTGCCCCCACCCCCATGCCCCCACCCTCCCCTCACACACAAATTGACTCTTATTTATAGAATTTAATATATATATATATTTTGATTCTTTTCTCTCTTCCTCCCCTCTTGTCCCTCGGCAATTCCAAACAGACAAAACAGATAAACAAACAAGCCCCCTGCCCTTCTCTCCCTTCCACTGTTAAAGACCCTTTTAAGCATGTGATGTTGTCTTAGCATGGTACCTGCCTTTTTTTTTTTTTTTCCAAAGGCCACTTTGGGGAGGGGTATTTATTTTTTAAGAAAAAAAAAAAGCTGCAAAAATTATATATTACAAGGTGCGATGGTCTGGTTTGGGTGAATTTCAGGGGAAATGAGGAAAAGAAAAAAGGAAAGAGATTTTTTAAAGCTAATTCTCCTCCTTCTTCTCCTCCTCCTCCTTCCCCCCTCTTTCCTTAGGCCTTTTGCATTGAAAATGCACCAGGGGAGGTTAGTGAGGGGGAAGTCATTTTAAGGAGAACAAAGCTATGAAGTTCTTTTGTATCATAGTTGGGGGGGGAGGAGGGGGGGGAAAGACAGCAGACAAAGCTAAATGCATCTGGAGAGCCTCTCAGAGCTGTTCAGTTTGAGGAGCCAAAAGAAAATCAAAATGAACTTTCAGTTCAGAGAGGCAGTCTATAGGTAGAATCCTTCCTCCCCAATTGTGGTTATTGTGTTTTTGGACTGAATTTACTTGATTATTGTAAAACTTGCAATAAAGAATTTTAGTGTCGATGTGAAATGCCCCGTGATCAATAATAAACCAGTGGATGTGAATTAGTTTTACGTCAATGTCTGATGGTTTCTTTTTGTCCCCCTGCCCCTTCTGGCCTGGTAACATCCCACCTTCTCTAGGGTTGCCTAAGTTTACTCTAAGCAAACACACAAATCTTAACTCTCGACTCCAGTTTTCCAGAGCCTTAGGAGAACCAGCAAGGGGGTTGGGGTAGGAGATCCTCAGAGAGGGGCTATGGAATGGAAGAGTAGGGCCGGTTTCTCCTGCCCAGTTCCCTCTGAGTCTGTGGAGCTGCCAGACTCTCCTGGGGGCACTGGCAGTGGAGCTGGGGGACCTCACTTTTCTGTAGTTAGGTATAGTTCCTTCTTTTGGTCTAGTTCCCACCCCTCCTTTCTCTCTGCTGAGCAGCCTGCCTAATTTCTGGACAAGAAGGCAAGTTGAGGGAGTGGGAGGAAGAAGAATGTCCATCTTTTAGGGCTCTTTTGGGATGAGGGATGACAGTCAGTGCCCCCTCAACATGCACGTTCTCCTTAAAAGAAGAAAAGATTTGGAGCTGGTGATTCTGAAGCAGCAGAGTGACCTGTCAGAATGGTTTCTCTGTTTATTTAGACTTGGAAAGAAGGGTGAAGTGGAGGCCAGAGGCCTGGGAGGCCCCTTTGCCTGGGTAGGCCTCAAAGCCTGATGCCTGGAGATAATGAAGGTGTTTTAGTATTTTCCTCTAACTTTTATCATGGACTTGCCAGGTGTTGAGAAGAGACTCAGGGAGAAGCTGGGAGCACCCCCTTTTCTTTTTTACAATCTCCCAGGTTCTGACAGGGCTTGGGGATGACCTGAACAAGGGTCTCTGCCTAGAAAAAAGCATATTATTTCCTTAGCATTAAACAAACAAACAAACAAACAAAAAAAGAAACAAACAAACAAAAGACTGGCCTGGGTTACCTGAAAAATTAATTCAAGCCAAGGACTCCCAAATAATTCTGGTCTTGAAGACCAGGCCTTAAGCAAGAACTGCTCAAATTCTTGCTTGTTTTTTTGGGAGAAGGGGGAAGAGGAGTCAGTGAGCTTGTTCTCAGGCAATTGATCCAAATTTCAGGACAGAGGGGCATCAGAAGCAGGAGATGGAGAATGGATCTGAGAAATGTAGGGAAGCCAAAGATACCCCTTTCCTCTATCGCCAAATTCTGGAGTGAAAGGCAGGACCAAGTTGTAGAAATCTGTTTTGTGTGCTTTGGATTTATTTCCTCTTGAAACCACTTGCTGCCTGGCACTTGGAATGGAGCGTGTGTGTGTGTGTGTGTGTGTGTGTGTGTGTGTGTGTGTGTGTTGGGGGAATCCCTTGTTCCTGTAGGTCTACTTTCTCCTCCCTCAATGATGCCCTGGAGACAGCAAAACATGCTACTTACAGTATGAGGAAGCAGGGCCAACAATTATCTGGAGTTATTTTATGTAATCAAGTGAATTAGGGGCCAAATCTGACTAAAGCCCTATCATCTTGAGGGAATTGACTTTGGGGCAGGAAAGGGGGGTGGTGGTGGTTAAATTGTGCTGGAGAAAAGGGAGGGAAGGACTGACGGGTGGACCAGGGTGTCTTTTCAAGCCGGTAGAGAAGCTGAAGTAGAAAGGAGTTTTAAAAAGAAAGAAAATTAAGATCCATAGTGCTTTCCTAAGTTTGCTCCTTTGGCTTTGGGGAGTTTATCCCTCACCCCCTGCAAGTAGAAGACAAGAGCAAGGAAAAGGAAAATACTACCTTTTTTTTTTTTTTTCTTTTCAATTTCTTCCAGAACTTGCTCAAGAGACACTCTTTAGCTCAGGAAAAGCAGCATACAAAAGGTTGGGACATTTATTTTATTTCCCCTTCTTCACAGGATTCTGTTTCTCCTTCCTCTTCTCACACATACACATGTAGTAGTCAATCTCTGTGTGTCTCTTTCTGTCCTTTTTGATCTGAAAGGAGGAAACATCAGAAATCCATAATCCTTGACAAACGAACAAAACTAAAACCTCTTCCATTTGAATTTTTCTAGATTTTGGCCTCTGGCCTTCCCTCCGGTGGGCTCCATTCTCTCCTTTCTCCAAAGCTTTCCTTTCCTTGGACCTGACCACACAGAATGGGAGTGAGCTGCCACGGGGAGGGGTGGCAGATGGAGGGGGGACAAGCTGGGTTGGGGCCCCTAGCCCCAGCCGCCTTGGTTCCAGAGGCTGCTACAGCCTCCTTGGGAAGCCGAGAGCTGAGCTTTTATTGAAGTTGGGTTGAGCAGTGGGGAAAGGCTGGGGGGAGGATGCAGCCCAGGTTCACGGGGAGGACACAGCATTTTCTCTCCCTTCCCCTTTATATTCGGCAGCCCCTATGACCTCTCTCCCACCCCCAACCCCGACCCTCCCAAGCCAGCTCTTGCTCAGCTCTTGGTTTCCAGATAGCATGCCACTGCTTTTGTAGGGCTGGGGATTTCTTACCCAAAGTAACGGGAGAGGCAAGGCGCAGTGAATGCCGGCTAGCGCGTTGCATCTCTCTCTCTCCCTCGAATGGCTAAATAAAAAGAAGATCCGGTGAAACGGCGAGCTGTCTGCCAAGGTTCTTCTTTCCAAGCACCGGGAGATCCCCACAGGTCAAAATTACCCCTTGACATGTAAGTAGTTAGCACTCAATCTGCTCTGGGGTGAGAAGGCACAAAAGTTTAAATGCTATCTCTGTTTGTCACTCAATTTTTACCTCATCTCCTGGTCTTGGGGAGGGAAGGCAGGAAATCCAGTCGTGAACAGAGGGGTTCTGTTTGGGGCTTGGGGAAAATGGAGTTTCTGGGTCGAGTCCGTGTACCTGAGTAGTGAAGAAAACTTGGCTCCTAAGGGGAGAGAGAGAGCATGAGAAAGTGAGACCCGGGGGGGGGGGGGGGGGGGGGGGGGGGGGGAGGATTGGGGAACTGGGTTTCTCTGAGGCCACCTCTCTGCTGTTTGTATGAAGTTTCCTACAAAGTTTTCTCTGTAATGTGTGCATCAGCCTTCTTCCCGCGTGGACTTGGTGGATTGGAAAACAGGAACATTTTCCCGCTGTTAGGTGTGTGTGTATTTGGGTGGGGGGAGTGGGAGGGAAGGGAAGGCAATTAAGGGGTTCACCGGAGCTTAGGGCTCCCTCTCTGCTAGGCTTGGTTTGTCTGCTTTTTCTAGGGTTAGGGAAGACTGACTCCAAAGGGGCCCCTTGAGATCGAGGGTGCCATGACGGTGAGGAGCAGCATGCTGGGGCATGTCCATCATCTTTTTCTCTGCTTTTTACCCGGTCCTGGGGGAACACGGTTTTGTCCTCACAAAGCCACTTCTTGAGGTTTTCCAAAACTTCTACCTGGCACCCCACCTTTGGAAAGCAAATTCTAATTAAAAGGCTCCCCTTCCAAGAGACCTCTCCAAGGCTGGGAAAAAGAGATGGAGGATCCCCACCCCCCAGCGGCCACCAGAGCAGAGAGAATATTTATTACCTCTCTGGATGTCATTACCTAAGAATACAATTTTATGAACTTCCTAATCTGTTAGCTTGATTTATCTGGATGGGCAGAGGCCCAAAATAAACATTTAGGGGATTTGGTGGGGAAAAAAGTCTTTGCCTCTGACCAATGTTTCTGATAGAACTGACCACTCCCAATTCAGCCTGCTTTTTCTGCACCCCGCATCCTTCCCATTTTTAATTTTCCTCCTGCTGTATGTGGCTGCTCCGGGTGTCCGAGTTTTAGCTGCCTCTTGAGAATTAAAAATGGTAGGATGCGCTGTTTGAACCAGAGACCTGAAGGGGTCCCACCGTCACCTTCAAAACCTGCACAGCTCAGGGAGCTCGGATGGCTTTTGGATTTGGGGGACAGAGAAAGGTCAGCTGATCTTGAGGTTTGCTCATCGGGCCTCCAGAGCGAGGGGCCCCTTCTTAGCGCTGGCTCTCCCTCCACTTGTTGGGATTTTTCTCCTTTTCTCTCTGGTGTCAGCTCTGTAGCTTCTGCCAATACAGGGCTGATTCTGCATAGCCCACGTCCATGCAAACAGGGATAAGGGCCTCTACAGCTCCATCTTCCCGCTTCCCATCCCTGCCAGGCGGGGCTGATGAAACAGGAGGGAGGCACAGAAACGATCTGGACAGCCTCGGGGTAGGTTTGAGGGTGAACAGAGACAGAGCCTACTCAAAGGGAAGGGACCATTTTAAATTTCCAGTCCTCAGCCGCAACCACCAGGTTCCCTAATAGGCAGGGTTGTCTAGAGGCCGCTCTGCCTACTGAGACCCGTCAAGCCGAAAGAAGCGTGGCCTCCCCTCACCCCTCCTTTCTGACCCCTTTTCCCCCAACCTCACAGCTTAGGGGAAATATGCTCACAGGAGAGCATATTCGAATTTCTGGGCGGAGAAACCCTAAAACGGAGGGCATACAAGGAAGGCACTGCCAAACAGCTCAACTCTGGTTCCTGCTCCTGGCCTCTGGCTTCCCAGGAAGCTGGGCGCAGGGGAATGGGCCGTCAGCAGCTTCCCTTCTCCGAGGCGCCTGGGTCTTGGTGATCGCGAAGTGGGTACAGCGCGGGCAAGGGCGAGGCTCCAGAGCCGGCGGCGGGCAGGCTCCTCCTCCGGGTTCCAGGCCGCGTTGGCCCCGCGCGGTGTCGCCTTCAGCTGGGTCACGACCCTGGGCTCCGGTGGCAGACAATAGGGCGCGGGGCGGGGGCCGCGGGGTGCGGGGGCGGCTGAGCGGGTTCACTACGGGGTGAACTCCGCTCGGCCTCTGGGGTTTCGCGGATTAGATCGCAACCTGCCCACTCTTTCCCCTATTTCACTTTCCTTTTTTGTGTGTGTGAAAAATTGAGCGCACTCTAGAACTGCTCCTCGACTAAACCCTACCACCGCTGCTACCAAATTAGGAGATTCCGTTTCTTTAGAAAGGAAAAGGAGAATATTCTCGGAGTTACCAGAGCAGGAAATTGTGGGACTGGAAAGGGGAGATCTAGCTGGCAGCCCAGAAGGCTCCCAAGCCATCAAACTAACAGCCCCCTCCATCAGGAGAATTCCAGACCAAGGGCGCAGAGAATTACCTACGTCTGTTCTCTGGCCTTTGTCTCTGGATGCCAGGTTAGGACTCGGGCTCTTGTAAAAGGGGAAATTTTTTTGTAAAATCCTATGGACATGGACAAGGCTGGGCTGTTGACCGGTAAGGGGGTGGGGAGGTGAGTCACTTGGAAGATGTCCCCTCAAACCAGTTTGTTCTTGTTGGGGGAATCTCACCCTCCTTCCTCCACTCAGTTCATACCTGGCTCTTTTTTTTGTAACTTTGGTTCTTTGGGCAAATAGCACAGAGTGTGCAACTTTGTATGTAAAGAGACTTTCTGCTCAGCTGGTACTGACTTGGGAAAATAAGGTTGAAGGATGAGGGTGGGTTCTAGCTGGAGGAACAAGAGGGCAGCCTGCAAATTTGGGGAGAGTAGAAAGTGGGCGCGGTATGGACTATTCTGAAGGTAAGCTTGCTTTGGCCTTCAGTAGACTTTCTCCAGCCTGAGCCCACTCTCAGGTGAAATGGGGAGATATGCACCTCCCAGCTGGAAATCGCTCTTCCTGGGTTAGCAGCCTGATCATTCAAAACCAGTTTGAAACGTGGCCAGCTCTGGCTCTATCTGTCTTTGCTTGACTGTTTCAGGGTCTCTGCCCAGCGCTTCTGCTGCTTTCTGTGCTCCATATTTCCTCACAGCCTTGCTCCCCTTCCGTCCCATCCCACAATCATTCTCTGGGAAAGCCCCAGCCCTAGTGCTCCTCTGTTCCAACTGTGAAAGCAGAGGAAGAGGACCCAAGGGGGGTGGGCGGCAGTCAGGGAGGGGCAGCGGAGGTTCAAAGGTTCCTGGCTGCACCTCTAGTCCAGGCCACCTCAGGGGCCGGTCTAACCACTCCAGAGTGGCCCCTGGGCCAACAGCAAAAAGAAGGCAGTTTTATAACCCAGGGGCAGATGTTGGCTCAGCCATTTCACCCAGATTCCCCTTTATCTCTCCTCCAGGGAAGAGGCTCCAATCTCCTGTGTACCTTTGTTCTCTTTCCTTCTCCCCCCTCCTCCACTCCTCTTCCTCCTTTTGATCCTGCCTCCCCCCCCCCAAATTGTCTCTTTAGATCTGGAAGCATCTGTTCCTGCCTGCCCTTCC
>JAQZBX010031042.1:0-26512 GCA_029593785.1 Cabassous unicinctus
CAAGGCTCGCAGGCCGCTTATGTCCTAATAAGGTAATATTGGGAGAATACAGGGGCAGGGGGGAGGAGGCCGCAATGCTGAGTCATTGGATCCGCCATTTTGAGGTGGTTGCCATTTTAAATGCATACCAACACCAAATAGTGGGGCTCCTGAGGGCTCTGGAGACACCCAGGTCCTATGTTCAGGGCAGATAGCTCCAGAATTTGGTGTCTTGCCAGTGGGCCCTACTTTGGAGTTTGTGCTCCTGAGAGTGACAGAGTTGGACTCAGTTCTGGCTTCTCTACACATGGCTCATCTGTCCCTTCTATTTAAACCTGTACTTGGTGATGGAGTTTGTAGGTGTATGTCCAAGAGACTGGAATCTTTGGGATGCCCATGTGCCTGCTATGCCCTGAGCCTCAGTGGAGTTGCAACACCTACTCTCCAGCTCATTGGACTCACCCAGGACAACTAACAAGGAGGTGAGAATTGACAACCACCATACCAAGGAAACAAAAGAGTTTAGAACCGCAAGCAATAAAGTCCCATCCATCGGCTGTATGGGATCGAAGCCCCCTCTCAATTAGAGGTGGAATGGACATCACTATCCCAGATTCCTCAGGATTGGGGAATGACCTATGGACTAGAGTGGACTTAGTGGTATTCTACTGTAGATTTATTGTGATTCTAGCAATGGAAGAAATTACGACATTGGTATGTAGGCAGTGGCCACTGGAATCTCTGGGGGCAGGGGGAGGGTAAAGCAGGGATAATACTGGGGCTTTTTTGGGACTTGGAACTTGTCCTGAATGACATTTCAACAACAGATATAGGCTATTTTATATCTTCCCATAACCTGCAGAATTGTGTGGGAGAGAGTGTAAACTACAATGTGAACTATGGTCCATGCTTAATGGCAATGTCCCAGGATGCATTTATCAATTGCAATGAATGTGCCACACTAATGAAGGATGTGGGAGGGTGTGGGAGGTGTGGGGAGCAGGGCATTTGGGAATCCCTATATATTTTGTGTAACATTTATGTAATCTAAGTGTCTTTTAAAAGCAAAAAGTATTTTAAAGAAATGAAAGCAGCATATAGAACAGAGAGAGAGAGAGAGAGATAGGTAGATAGATAGATAGATAGATAGATAGATAGATAGATAGATAGATAAACACTCAAGAAAAATCTCATGCAGGATGGGTTGAGAATTGCCCAAATCAATTCAATAGGCTTTTTTTTTTCATTTTAAAAACAATTTGTTGAAGTATATCATTCATACATTAACATACATAAACAATAAGTGTATGGTAAAAGTTGTGAACTTACAAAACAAGCATGCATAACATCATTCAGGGCTCTCACACATTATCCCACCACAAATACATTGCATTGCTGTGAAACATTTGTAACAAATTGTGAAAAAGCATCATTAAAGTATTACTACTAACTAAAGTGCATGTCTTACATTTGGTTTATTTTCCCCCCAACTCACCCTATTATTTTTTTGTCCATAAACCATATAATTTATCTAAGTTGTACAATCAAGGGCATTTGATATAATCACTGAGTTGCACATTCATCACTCCAGTCTATATTAGAGCGTTTTCATTACTCAAACAGCAACAACAACAAACAAACCACTATCATACCCATATGTTTGCTACTAATTACAAACCCTGTGATGTGCTTTCACCATTTCTATTCATTTCCAAACATCTACAAACAACTTTTTACCATTTCTGCACAGATTATACATCAGCTTTCTACTCTCTAACCACATTCTTTTCTCTGGTGACTTATATTCCAGCTATTAACTCCATGAGTTTACTCATTATATTTAATTCAAAATAGTGAAATCATACAATATTTGTCCTTTTGTGCCTGGCTTGCTTCATTCAACATAATGTCCTCCAGGTTCATCTGTGTTGTCATATGCTTTACGACTCCTTTTCTTAGAGCTGAATAATATTCCATCGTGTGTGTATATCACAGTTTGTTTGTCATTATGTCAGTTGATGGACATCTGGGTTGTTTCCATCTTTTGGCAGTTGTGAATAATGTTGCTTATGAACATCGGTGTGCAGACGTCTGTTGCTATGAACATCAGTGTGCAGACGTCTGTTCGTGTCATTATTCTCAGTTTTTCTCGTTATATACCTGCTAGTGGTATTGTTTGGTCATGTGGTAGATCTATATCTAACTTCCTTAGGATATTGCCAAACAGACTTCCACAGTGGCTGCACCATTCTACATTCCCACCAGTAGGGAATAAGAGTTCCTATCTCTCCACATCCTCTCCAACACTTGTAGTTTTCTGTTTTGTTAATAGTGGCCATTCTACTGGGTGTGAAATGATATGTCATTGTAACTTAAAAAAATTTTTTTAAAACAATTTATTGAAGTATATCATTCATACATGAACATACATAAACAATAAGTTTTGAGTAAACATTGTGAAATTACAAAACACACATGCATAACATCATACAGGGCTCCCACACATCACCCCACCACAAATACTTTGCGTTGTTGTGAAACATTTGTTAACAAATTATGAAAGAGCATCATCAAAGTATTACTACTAACTATAGTCCGTATCTTACTCCCCTACACTTTTTTTAAAGGATTAATTAATTAATTAATTGATTAATTTTTATCCATTTTTACCCTCCCCCCCCGTTTTTGCTGTTTTTGTGTTCATTCGCTGGGCAACTCTCTGTGCCCATTTCTTGCCCTCTCTTTTTATCCTTCTCCTGTCTTCACTGGGATTCGATCCTCAGAACCTTCGATGTGGGAGAGAGGCGTCCTACTGCCTGCACCACCTTAGTTCCTGTTTTTTTGGCGCATCTCATCTTGTCTCTCCCCTGTGTCACTCTCCTGTTACATCATCATCTTGGTGCATGGCTCACGGGGCCTGGCGGGGCTCATCTGCTTGCGGGGCCTGACAGTGCATCTGCACAAGAGGCCTGGCAGCCCACACACCTTCTATATTTTTCTTTTTTTAAATTTTTACTGGGAGGTCCTGGGGATCAAACCCAGGTCCCTCCGTATGGGAGATGGACACCCAACCATTTGAGCCACATTTGTCTCCCTGCTATCTCTTAAGGTTGGCCAAAGATACCTAGAGTTAAAGTCATTTCCCATACAGGATGGTCATATAATAAATCAGGCTTAGTTTATCACCAGCATTCTAAAAACCAGACCTAAGGAGAAAAACTAGGTCTGGGGACACATGCATGGTTTCTAATATAGCAAATGTTTAGCTTACACTGATTATCACAAAATCAGAACAGGGAGAATATTCGCATGTCATTGTAACTTTGATTTGCATTTCTCTAATACCCAGTGATGAGCATTTTTTTCATGGGTTTTTGGCCATTTGTATTTCTTCTTTAGAAAAATGTCTATTCAGGTCTTTTGCCCAGTTTTTAATTGGGTCTTTTGTCTTTTTATTGTTGAGTTGTAGGATCTCTTCATATATCATGGATATTAGATCCTTGTCAGATGTATAATTTCCAAATATTTTCTCCCATTGAATAGGCTGCCTTTTTACCATCTTCACAAAATCCTTTGAGGTGCAGAAGTGTTTAATTTTGAGGAGGTCTCATTTATCTATTTTTTCCTTTTGTTGCTCATGCATTGAGTGTAATGTTTAAGAGACCCCTACCTACCACAAGGTCTTATAGATGTTTCCTTATGTTATCTTCTAGGAGATTTATGGTCCTGGCTTTTATGTTTAGGTCTTTGATCCATTTTGAGTTGATTCTGGTATGGGGAGTGAGATAGGAGTCCTCTTTCATTCTTTTAACTATGGATATCCAGTTCTCCCCACACCATTTGATAAAGACTGTTCTGTCCCAGAAAAGTGGACTTGGTAGGCTTATCAAAAATCCATTGACCATAGCGGTGAGTGTCTATTTCTGAACTCTCAATTTGATTCCACTGATCAATGTGTCTATCTTTATGCCAATACCATGCTGTTTTGACAACTGTAGCTTTTTAATGCACTTCAAGATCAGGAAACTAAGTCCTCAAATTTTGATCTTCTTTTTTGGGATGTTATTGACTATTCAGGACCTGTTTCCCTTCCAAATAAATTTAATAATTGCCTTTTCTATTTCTGTAAAGTAGGCTGTTGGAATTTTGATTGGTATTGCATTGAATTTATAAATCAAATTTAGTAGAATTGACATCTTCACGATGTTTAGTCTTCTGATGCATGAACATGGAGTGTCCTTCTATTTATTTAGGTCTTCTTTGATTTCTTTTAGCAATGTTTTGTAACTTTCTGAATATAGATGCTTTACATTCCTGGTTAAATTAATTCCTAGATATTTGAGCTTTTTTGTTGCTATTGTAAATGGAATTTTTTCTTGATTTCCTCCTCAGCTTGCTCATTACTAGTGCTTAGAAATGCTACTTATTTTTGTGCATTGATTTTGTATCTCCCCACTTTGCTGAACACATTTATTAGCTCTACTAGCTTTTTTGTAGACATTTTTGGGATTTTCAAAATATAGGATCATGTCATCTGTGAATATTGAGAGTTTTACTTTCTCTTTTCCAATCTGGAATGCTGTATTTATTTATTTTTCTTACTTAATTGTTCTAGCTAGAACTTCTAATACAATGTTGGATAACAGTGGTGGCAGTGTGCAGCCTAGTGTTGTTCTTGATCTTAGAGAGCAAGATTTCAACCTCTCGCCATTGAGTAAAACGTTTTATATTTATTTATTTTTGTTTTTTTTAATTTTTTATTTTTTGAGTACGATGTTGTCTGTGGGATTTTTATATATACCCTTTATTATGTTGAGGAACTTTCCTTCTATACCTATCTTTTGAAGTGTATTTATTAAGAAAGGATGCTGGATTTTGTCAAATGCCTTTTCTGCATCGATTGAGGTGATCAAGTGTTTATTCCCTTTGATTTGTTAAAGGTGATGTATTATATTAATTGATTTTCTTATGTTGAACCACCCTTGCATACCAGGAATAAAACCCTCTTGATTGTGATGTATAATTGTTTTTATATGCTGCTGGATTCAATTTGCAAGTATTTTGTTGAGAATTTTTGCATCTATGTTCATTAGAGAATTGGTTTGTAATTTTCTTTTCTTGTAGTATCATTATCTAGCTTTGGTACTTGGGTGTTGTTAGTTTCATAAAATGTGTTGGGTAATTTTCCCTCCTCTTTAAATTTTTGGAAGAGTTTAAACAGGATTGGTTTTAATTCTTCTCAAAATGTTTGGTAAAATTCACCTGTGAAAAATCCTGGACTTTTCTTTGTTGGAAGACTTTTGATGACTGATTCAATCTCTTTTTTTGTTTTTGTTTTGTTAAGTTTCTGTATTTCTTGTAGAGTCAATTTCGGTTATTTGTGCATTTCTAGGACTTTATCCATTTCATATAGGTTGTCTTGTTTGTTAGCATACAGTTTCTCATAATATCCTCTTATGGCCCTTTTTATTTCTGTGGGTTCAGTCATGATGTCCTCCCTTCCATTCCTGATTTTATTAATTTGCATCTTCTCACTTTTTTTTCCTTTGTTAGTCTTGCTAAGGGTTTGTCAATTTTATTGATTCTCTCAAAGAACCAATTTTTGGTTTTGTTGATTTTCTCTATTTTTTTGCTCTCAATTTCATTTATTTCTGCTCTAATCTTTATTTCTTTCTTCCTGTTTGCTTTGAGATTGGTTTGCTGTTCCGTTTTAGTTTCTCCAGTTATTCCATTAGATATTTGATTTTAGCTCTTTCTTTTTTAATATAGGCATTTAGGGCTATAAATTTCCCTCTCAGCACTGTCTTCACTGTATCCCATAAGTTTTGATAAGTTGTGTTCTCATTTTCATTCATCTGGCAATATCTACTCATTTTCCTTAAAATTTCTTCTTTGATCCACTGATTGTTTAAGAGTGTGTGGTTAAACCTCCATATATTTGCAAAATTTCCCCTTTCCACCTATTATTGATTTACAGCTTCATTCCATTATAATCAGTGAAGTTGCTTTGTATAAACTCAATCTTCTTAAATTTATTGAGAGCTGTGTTGTGGCCCAATATGTGGTCTGTCCTGGATAAAGACCCATGAGCACTTGGGAAGAATGTATAACCTGCTGATTTGAGGTGCAATGTTCTGTATAGGTCTGCAAGGTCCAGCTCATTTATCATATTGTTCAAGTCTCTGTTTTCTTGTTGATCTTTTGTTTAGTTGTTCTGTCTATTGATGTGAGTGGCATGTTGAAGTCTCCAACTATTATTGTGGAGATGTCTATTTCTCTGTTCAGTTTTGCGAGAGTTTGCCTCATGCATTTTGGAGCACCCTGGCTAGGGGCATAGATATTTATGACTGTTACTCCTTCCTGGTGGATTTTCCATTTTATTAATATATAATGGTGTTCTGCATCTCATCACTTTTTTGCAGTTAAAGTCTGTTTTCCTGACACCAGTATAGCTACCCCAGCTCTCTTTTGGTTATTATTTGCATGAAATATCTTTTTCCAGTTGTATTAGCCAGGGTTCTCCAGGGAAACAGAATCAACAGGAGATATCTGTAAATAGTATGAGATTTTATAAGATTCTCTCATGTGACCGTGGAAATGCACAAGTCCAGATTCTGCAGGCAGGCTGCAAACCTGGGGCTCCAATGAAAGTCCAATGAAGGTCCTTGATGAGCTTCTGGGAGATGTTGCCTGTCCAAAGATGAGCTGGGAAATTCTCTCTGAATGCTGAAATCACTTCCCCTTTTAAGGCATTCAACTGATTAGATAAAACATTACTCATTGCTGACGGCAATCTCCCTGGTTGTTCGCAGTTGTAAGCCATCTATGCAGTAAACTCACTGATGACTAAAGCCTATAAATGTCCTTCTATTACAATTAACCCAGTGCTTGCTTGACCAAACAACTGGGCACAATTACCTGGCCGTGTTGACACATTAGCCTAGCCATCACACCGACCTTTCATTTTCAGTCTATTTGCATCCTTGGGTCCACGGCAAGTCTCCTGCAGACAGCATATGTATAGTTCACGTTTTCTTATCCATTCTGTCAGCCTATGTATTTTGATTGGGGAATTTAATCCATTAACATTCAGTGTTATTACTGTAAAGGCATTACTTACTTCAGCCATTTTGTCCTTTGGCTTTCATATGTCATATCTTATTTTTCTCCATCTTTTTACCTTTGTGATTACCCTTTCTTAAAGTCGTCTCTTCTATACTCTCCTCCAAGCCTCTCTTCTTTCTTTTCTGGCTACAGAACTCCCTTTAATGTTTCCTGCAGAGCTGAATTCTTGTTTAAAAACTCTTTCAGTTTCTGTTTATCTGTGAATATTTGAAGCTCACTGTCATATTGGAAGAACAGTTTTGCTGGGTAAAGAATTATTGACTGGCAGTTCTTCTCTTTCAGTACCTTAATTATATCATAACACTGTCTTCTTGCCTCCTTGATTTCTGAAGTGAAATCTGCACTAAATCTTATTGGGCATCTCTTGTATGTTATGTTTCACTTTTCCCTTGCTGCTTTTACATTTTTCTCTTTATATTTGGCATTTGGCATTCTGCATATTATGTGTCTTAGGGTAGGTCTATTTGGATTTTTTCTAATTGAAGTATGCTGTGCTTCCTGGACATGTATATTCATGTCTTTCATGAGAGTTGGGAAATTTTTGGCCATTATTTCTTCAAATACTCTTTCTGCCCTTTTGCCCTTCTCCTTTCCTTCTGGAATTCCCATAACACAAAAGCTGGTGCTTTTCATTTTATCATTTAACTCCCTGAGCTCCTGATGAACTTTTTTTATTCTTTTCTCTCTCTGTTCTTCTCTTTCTTCAATTTCAGTTGTTCTTTCCTCTATGTCACTGAGTCTTTATTCCATTATTTCAAATCTGCTGTTGTGTGCCTCTATTTTATTTTTTAATTTCACTCATTGTGTTTTTCATTCCCATAAGCTGTGCTATTTTTCTATCCAAGATTTCACATTTTTCTTTGTGCTCACTCAGTGTCTTCTTAATGTCTTTTATTTCTTTAGCCATGTTGTCCTTCAACTCCATGATTTGATTTAGGAGATTTGTATGAATCTCATTGATTAGCTGTTTCAACTCCTATGTCTCTTTTGGAGCTTTGGTTTGTTCTTTTGCCTGAGTCATATCTACCTGGGCATCTGATTCTGATACTGAGTTTACTCTGATATTCAGTTTCTCTTTCTTGCCTAGGGATTTACTCTTAAGTAGTGGTGTGCTACCACTGTTCTTTGACTCTTTGTTCAGCTTATTATATACATTTAGGATTGCCCCTGTTTAGCTGCACAAACCAGGGCTAAGGACCTAGTAATGGGGTACAGGCCAGAATCCAAGGGCTTAGAAGAGGGGGCAGTAAAAGCACCTGATTGCCTCTCTTATTTATTTATTATTATTTTTTCTTTTCTGGTCTGTTCAGCAATTGGTACTCTTTGGCAGACCTCTCAGCTCAAACTCCAGGTACTAGAGGGGAATGCATACACTGTAACTCTGCAGGCAGGCAGGTGGTGCAGAAGCAATGTTCTCAGGGCTGGCCAAGCCTCACAAACAAACTTTCTCAGAAGCTGTTCTCCACACTTAGCCAGCCACACCCACCCTCCCTCTGCCTGCTCAGCAACCAGCCTGTGGCAGTAGGAAGGGTATTTGAGAAGGTAAATTATTTTTAGCTCCCTCCTGGCTCTCAGTGCAAGCAACGTCTAGGCCCCACCTGGCCTGGAAGTATATGACCCTTCCAATGCAGCAGACCATGTACCCTGGCCAAAATCTGAATTTGCTGTAGGCTTTGTCCCTTCTTTTCCTCTTTCTTGGGGAATAGGATCCCTGCAATCTCCCTCAGTCCACAGCCACTACAGTCTATAGCTGCTGCAGTCCACAGACTGCTATTTGGTTTAAAGGTAGGGGGATGGGCACCCACTGCTGCTTTTGCAGCTCTACTAAAGGGATTTTTCAGCGAGCTGAGACTCCCTTCCTTTGCCTTTCTTTCTTCTGGGTGGTGTCTTGTCTTCCATTGGTGTCCGGAGCCCCAGAGCAGTCCTCCAGATAGTCTCCACCTGTCCTCTATTTTTTCTGTGAGACATGTGATACCTTTGCCTCTTTAATCTTCCATCTTCCTGGAAATCTACTATTCAATAGACTTTTGAGAAAGAGAGAATAGATACAATGGGGAGAAAGCAAGTAAAATTTCCCCAAACTGAAAAATGAAACAATTTCTGAGATTGAACAGATTCATTAAATACTGAATAGAATTAAATTTCATAAAAATATCACAAAACAATATAGTGAATTTAGAATAAGAGAAAGTAAGATGAAATAGAAAATAAAAAATCCAAAAAGCTTCTTTAGTGAGAAAGCCATCTGACTTCAAATTGCCAGCTGACTTCTCATCAGCAACATTGATGAAAGAAGAATGGGGGAGGGAGGGTGAGGAGGAAATTTTGACTAGTATCCTAAACCTGGCCAAATAACTATTCAAATGTGTGTTTGAAATACAGACATTTTCAGATATACAGAGGCTCATAAAGCTAACCAACACAAATTCTTCCGAGATTACTCCAGCAAAAAAAATATAATTGTAGGGATTTGAAGAGGAGTGTAAAGAGTATTGGTGAAGAAAAAAACAATGAAATTTAGGTTTATATAATTGTTGCTTAAAAATTGACTAGAAAATGTTTACATGGAAATGTGTAAAAAAAGTTAATCCATGTGCATAGGTAAATTTGTATTTTATAACAATAGCATGTCACTCAATGTATAAAGGAATAGATTATACAATAAACGATATTGGGAAAATTGTCCTCCCATAGGGTAATACATGCAAATGAATATCTCTAATATAGCAGAGATGGTGTGGACAAAACCACTTTTAAAAATCATAAAATTTTATGTAAAAATAGAGGAATCTTTGTTTTGAACTTGGAGTGGGTTGGTATTCTTATATGGAAAAGCCATAGAGAAAAATATGTGTACATGTGAATATAGCTCTAAATAATAATAATACTATATAAGTGATAGAATGGGAAGATATTTGGAACATAGAGAACAAATAAAACAAGTAGCATGCAAGTCATATAAAGAGCTCTTAATAATAACCAAAAAAAAAAAAGGAAAAAGTTAAGAAGAGAAAGGATGTGAACGAGGTACTATCAGGAAAGGAAACACACCTGATTGATAAATGTTAAAAAATATTCAGCCTCACTTGTATTAAGAAAACTGCTATAGATAATTTTTGACTATCAGATTGGCAAAAAAGGAAAATGTGTCATGATATCAGGTGTTAGCAAGAGGGTAGAGAAAATAGGAACTTTGAAACATTGTTGTGAAAGTGTAAATGAGAATAGCCACTTTGGATCACAATTTATAAGTATTCCATATCTTGACATATTGTCTAGAGCAATACACACATATATCTATGAGGGTTGTTTGTAGCAGCATTGTTTGATGATACAGTAAGTGTTACACATTTGAAAGTGCTTTCTTTGATTGACTCATAAACACCTCAGATGAGGTAGAAAAGAGTCTAAAGGAGAGGCCAGACTGCAGAAAATGAGCAGAAAACCCTGTTCCAGATGGTAGCTTTACCTTTTCCCTACTGGAACACTTTTATGAACCCAAAGGAACTTAGAGACTCCTCTAGCAGAAAAGAATTTTATTCCCAGTTATATTATCATGGACATGTAAATTAATCTTTCCATCATTTGTGTTCCTCAACTGAGGGATTTTAATTGAACTTTAATTTTATATGATTGGAAACTCAAAGCATTATCTTATATCTTTTTAGTTGGTGTTTCTTTGCTATACTTCTCCATTAGTTCTTATTTTACCTAGTAAATATATTCCATCTGCACAGGGCTACCAAATATGCAAGGAAAAAAATATGAAGAAAATAAATATTTGTTACAATATTGTAGATACCTGGAACAACCATAATGGTTAAGACAAAATCTTGAGAGATAAAAAAAATTTAGAGAATTTGTGTGTAAGGAAATGTATTTTAATATCATTAGTATAGTGCGAAATGGTCAAACGATGAAAATGAAGGGAAAACTTTTATCCATAAGTTTTCTCAAGTGTCATAACTCCAATTTGGCAGCAAAACTTTCATTTCCTCATTTATATATCACCTTTTTTCTTTTTACAAGAGGGTAGAAACATTCATTGTTGCAGAAAACTATAGTTACTCACTCTTATGTTTATTATTGTCATTATTTTATTGCAGTAACTCTGGATTTCCTTGTATAAAGAGAAATCAAAAGGAAAAATATCTACAATTTTGGGATAAGACATACCCTGGGATCTGGTGATCTAAAACATATCTGGATATAAACATATTCATACTTTATATGGACACATTTAATGGTTACCTATTCATTATAAATAGTAGGTTGCAACAGATTCTATAAATAAAATAATCACTTTGGAAGGGCACATGCAAACAAGTACACATAAACCTATTTATAAAACACATCTCTATGCTTTTTTTCTTATCAACTTTTTACTAAGCCCGTATCCAGAACATAAAGCCATGCTAGGCATGGTGCATTTATCTCTTCAGAGTGAAAGCAGGTAATAGGGAAAAGGGTAATAAGTTTATTCATCATTTAATTCATTCAACAAGATATTTTTTGAGGGCCTATTATGAGCCAGGAAATGGGAGTTCTGAGCACAGCTGTGAATAAAACAATCAGTTTTGTCTTCATAGTTTTATTCTAATAAATAAAGAAATGTGAAATATTTTATATCAACAATTAAAATGCTTGAATTTACGTTCCTTATTTGACTAGTGCTAAGATCATAGAATTATTTTAAATACTCAACTTTTATTGCAATTTATTATTTTACATATTTTTGCCTAAGTATTTTATCTTCTTGAGTGTAGTTATTCCCTCCCTAGGAAGAGTGAGGTACCTAGCACATAGTAGGACTTCAATAAAGTTTGCCAAGCAAGCAAAGTATTTAACCTCTATGTACCTCAATTTCTTCATTCATAGAAATGGTAATTTTGATAGTTTGAGGCTTTAAGGCCCCCAGAAAAACATGTTCTTAGAGTTAATCCATTCCCGTGGTGTGGATTTATTGTAAGTGGGACCTTTTTGATTAGACTACTTTAGTTAAGACACGGCCCAGGGTGGGTCTTAATCCTCTTACCGGAGTCCTTTATAAATGGGAGCCACAAGCAGACACTGCCGGTGCCTTGCCATGTAACAGAGGAGTCCAAGATCTCCTGCAGCCGATCTTTAGTAAAATGGTGTCCTCTTGATGATGCCTCGATTTGGACATTTTCACAGCCTCAGAACTGTATGCTTGTAAGTCAATATATTCCCTTTGTAAAAGCCAACCCATTTCCAGTATATTGCTTGCAGCAGATTAGCAGACTAAAACAAGGATAATAATAATGGTATTACCAATGTTTATTTGGTTGTGAAGAATAACACATATTTTATGGGAAAATCTTCATATACCAGTCATGAAAGGCTCAATTTATCAATATAATTTAAAAAAGCATTTCAAAACATTAATGTAAAGAAAAACTCTGTGAGAGTAAACTCTCAACAAAAGGAAATGGACTTTTAATATATTTTCATCAGCTATCCTCTTGTATGTGTTCCAGAAAGGGAAAAAAAGAACTCTAGTGTGCCCCCTCTCTTTTTTAAATTTAAATACACTTTCATTCCTAATGGTCAATTTCAGTGTTCATAAAATATTTGCATAATTTGTCCTAAATGATTTTTTGTATAATGAGTAGATAATTGTTTTTAATGTTAATAACCATGGCAGGTGTGATTTTTTTCTTTAATTAAAAAATTTTCTACTGCACAGTAGTGGAATTTTTTAGCTATGCTCTTCTTTTTTGAAAACAAACCACATTGCAGGAAAAAAGAACGTGTTACACTCAGAATTCATACACGATAAGAAATTCACTCCACAAGTGGAGTAAGACCTTTAAAAGACCTTTATCTACCACACAGAATAAATTTGATATGCCTTACAGACCGTTATGTGAACTCTCCCTCAGTGCATGCAGATATAACCTCCCTTGAAAGTGCTAATACTATAATTTCCATTCAGATGAAATTGTAATAAAAAACAGTTTATTATGCTACATTTGTATATGATTACATATTAGATGGTAGAAAGTTAACATTTATTTTTCTTCTACTAATAATCATTTTTTCAAGATCTAATAAATTCAAGAAGCTTAAAAACTTGCTTAACTAGAAGATCCATTCAGTAGAGCAGTATGCCCTGCTGGTGGTGCTGCTGAAACTGCTTAGGAGCTAAGCTAAATATTTATATTTATATGCCCCATATGTCTCTTATACAGGGTTCCTATATTTTTTCCATAGTATAAGAATTGTTTATTTATTACTAACTTAATATCTGGATACAGATTTTATTCATTTAAAATGCTAATTTCAATTTACCCATTTTCTTACTCAATTGTGTCTTTATAGCAAAATAAATATTACCAAGACTTTGATAAATAAGAAATATAATTATAAGATTAACCCAAGTAAAATTCAAATCTTCTGACTATTTAATGTGCAATTTGACCAGATTTATGAGGTGCTTGAATTTGATGAAAGCAGATCTCTGATTAAGTATTACCCCTCTTTCTATGATGGAATCTACAAAAACAATGTGTTAAATCACTTTATTTTAGAGCTAAAAAAGTATAGGAAACATCTTGTTTAAAGCATTCATTCTATAGATGAGAAAACTGATACACTTAAGTAACACACCTAAGATAGTTCATGTAGTTAGGGGCAGACTTGACATTTAGAACACAGATGACTTTTCCCAAATTGAAATAGTCTCTTGCTGTTCTTTACCTGAGCATATTGTCTTATCGTTAATTAAGACCAATATTTAACTTGTTAAAAAGAGTTTATGTGCTAAACTTCCAAGATAACCAGGCATCCAAAAAGCTGTTAAACTGAGAAAAATTGCATAAGCTTATTGTCAGAAGAACAAGTTATATTACATTGTGTGTGCATTAATATCAATGAGAATTCAATACTGAGATCAAATGTACAATATGCTGTCAAATGTTTAATACTTCTTCAGTGTCTAATTAAGTCTAAGTAAGCTGCACTTATGAGTGAGTTATTGTAATTTCATATTAAGTACAATATAATGAACTGGTATAAATAGGATAACACTGAAGAGCCAATGACTTAAGTTGATTGCCTGAAAGCAGGTTTCATGCTACCACAACCTTTTAATAGCAACTTAGGTGTCTGTGCAAGGCAGAAAAAAAAGAGAATTGCTATACTTGGTGCCCCATGAAGTGGAGGCTGGATATTCATGGGCCTTAAATCATCAATATCTTTATCAGATCGGTGTAAATGTTGTGGGCAAGTACAATTAAAGAGCAAATCCCTGGATCAGCTGGCTAAGCCAAATTTCAGCTCCAGAAGCAGATGATTTCACTAGAGGGCACTTGTAATAGAACATAAGAAGCAACTATAAAAGGCAGAGGTTTTAAAGACAACATAAAGGTTCATAATGGGACCTCTGGAATCAGAGAACCTCGTTTTAAAAACGAGAGATTTTAAAAATCTCTCCAGTCACAAGATCACTGCATGATCTTGTGTAAGTCTTGCACAAGTCAACTGCTCTGGGCACCAGTTTTCTCATGTGTAAAAAGAGAATATTTCCTCACAAGGCTCTTATGAGTGTTAAAATAAAGTATACATGTAAAAAACCTAGAAGAGTGCCTGGCTTAGAGTCAGCATTCAATAAATGTTAGCAATTCTTATTCTTGGAAGCGAGTTTTCTAAGTAACAATTAAGCAACTGTCTGGATTTCTTCTGCTTTTAAGTACAGCTTTCACTATTCTGTAGTGAGAAGAAGTTTAAAGTCCCAGAAGCACCAAGACCACATGCACAGAATTCATTGTTGTCATAGTTTCCACATGGCATTTATGGAGACATTAACTTTTAGTAAGAATTTATAATTTATTTTCTAGTGCCAGCTAGTTCTTCTCAGCTCCTCAATATAAAAGAAAAATTGAAAAAACCTCTTCAATATACTGAAAAGGGAACCTTTTTAACATTCTCTTACCAAGCAATACAGTGACTCGACTGGTGTCCCAGCTGGATAAATTCTGTGGGTCATCATCACAAAAGACTTCATGGAAAAGGACTATTCCTATTTGGGTTAATCAGCTCCTAAATGTAGACTTTTGAGTAACACAGGAATTTGTTGTAAGGAAAAGCTCCTGGCCTGAATATATAAAAATCCAAATTACAAAGTCGATAGCTGAAAACTATACGTTGTAGGGCATTTCCTAAAATGCCTCTGCCCTTTAAAACATAATGAGGTTGACTTTCCACATGTAAATGTATCTCCCTGAAGAAACCAGATTGTGATGAGAGATGAAAGCTAATAGGGGAGAACTCAATTGTTTCTTTTATAAAAATTCTGAGTTCCTACACTTTTGTCAACAATACATCTTCTTTCCAACGTGCAAGGATTCTAAGTTTTAATGCAGACTCTGAACATATGCTCAGTGGAGTTGTTCTCCCTCTCATGTGATGGAAGGTCCTCTCAGACCCTGTCTCTAACCTCATGTTCCATCAGACTAATGGCAAAGACCCTTTATCTGCCATCTTGCAACATATTGATGCTGATGATAAGAAATGCCTTTAAGTTAAAGAAAAGTCCACGGCAATGCTAATATCATGTTCCAGTATCATTCCTTACATATACAAATGCTTTACATATACAATTTTATATCCAACAAAATGATTTATAGTTCCCAAAGTTGGATATAAAGGCATTTTTACAGTGATATCACTTCCATTGAATGTCAAATTGATTTGTTTGAGCTGAATGACTTCTATCGTGGGCTTTTCTTTCAGAGCTGTTGCTCAAAAATGTTTCCAGGCAGAGGAGGAGTCTTCTTTGGTCAAGGATATTTTAGTAGTCTAGATACAGTTTGGAGTAGCTAAATCTCCAAACAAGTTTCTTGGCTTCCTAAGAGCTTTCAACACGTGTGGCATCCCCAAACAAAGACAGTCATTTGCCACTAAGTGAGGTCCTGTACTGACATTTGTGCCCCAATATTCAACTGAAATTGTGAGGTAGAGTCCCTTCCTTTCAACTACAGTTACATATGTGTGTAATACCCAGAGAGCTCTCTAAGTAACATAGAGATTAGCAGGGAAGGTGGGGGACAACATTATAGAAAGAATGCCTGGACTCTGCAATAACATCAATGTACATTTTAATATTTAATAATATGTAAAATAAGATATAAACATAAACTAAGGAAATACGAATTTTCTTTCTGATCTGGTGTGGATTTCTTATCTTTCAAATTCACCTTATTCTCATGACTATGATCTTGTTCTTATTCCATATCTATCTAGAATTAGTTTTTTTCCATTCATAGTTCTTAATATTTGTAATTTATCTCGGTCTCTTGATATCACTGTCCAAAGTTTACTTCAAGTACCCATTCTTTATCAGTCAATTTCTATGGTATGCTGTAGAATGTCTGTCAGATTAATCTAATGCTTTAGGAGTTTTTTTTTTTTTTCTCTTTAGCCTTGGTGCTCTGTTTTATGTCTGCATGCCATCACTCACACGTAGTGTGCTCTCTACCACACTGAGGCCTGGGGAGGCTTATTTTGTACTCTCTCAGACTGAAAAGTAACTTCCTTTTTGAGGTTTAAGCTGAAAACGGATTCCTCCTTTATGAAGCACTGTGACACTCCTGTGTGATGCTGTTAAACACTCTCCCCAGCTGCTGTAGCTCAGGCTGCCTTTTGACCATTTCATGCCCACTATTGGGTGGAAGAGACATTCACACACATTACTCCATTTTACCCCCATCAGAGATGTTTCACAGCAAGAAATGCATTCCTCTAGATTAATTCTATTGCCTGAGGTCACATTTATAGTAAATTGAAGACTCAGAATTCAAACAAAATCTTTTGACTTTAAATCCCTTAGTCTTTCCATTATGCCATCTTTCTATTAGGTTAGTAATTCATCATGATATATGCATTGTAGTAGAAATAAAATGGAGCAGAATAATTGTTGTTTACACAATTTATTTTTGAAAGACAAGATGGCCTACTATGATGCTAATTAAAAACCAATTTAATTCCACAAATTACAAACACTCAGCTGCTTAGCTCTTTCTGATCAATTCCTTAACATTGGAATTATTTGCATAATTTAAGTGTTTCTGTCCTGAAGAAATAGAATTATTTAGACTATATGACAAGGTAATAGTGTAGGTGAGTGAGGTTGAAGGTGTTAATGCTTTAAAAATTCTTTAACTATGGATTGAAGGTGTTAATTCTTTAACTATGGATTTAAAACATTACTCTCAAAATTAAATATAGAACTGGGATTGGATGTAACTCAAGTGTTTGAGTGCCTGTTTCCCATATACTATGTCCCAGGTTCAATCCCCAGTACTTCCTGAAAAATGAACAAACAAACAAACAAACAAACAAGAAAACCAACTCTCATTGGGGAATGGATGTAGCTCAGTGATTGAGTGCCTGCTTCCTATGTAAGAGGTCCTGGACTCAATCCCTGGTACCTCTTAAAAAAAAAAAACAAAGTAAACTTAAATATAGCATTACAAATTTTAGTTCAGTAACTTTTTTCATTCAGTTTATTGAGTTGAAATACCCTCTTGTCTTCCTTTTGCAAATAATGTATGTAGCTGAATAAAATGTTACTCATGTAGAGAATCAGGAATCCTTTAAATGATTGTTTTTCTGCTTAAAACAAAACACCATTGCTGCTGAAAAGGCAAATGGACTCTGATTTTCACTTCCAATTAATTTTTCTATTTTTGTTACAATTAATATTTGAGTTGAAACAATATACATGATCAAATAGGGGAACGCCGAGAGACAGATTATTTTACTTCTTTTAATGATTGACTATAACCAGCCTACAAAATGCAGAATTCCTTTAAATCTCTTCCTATATTAAGTCATTTATCTTCTTTTACCCCTATTTCCCTCCTCTCCTCCTTGCCCTTCTCTCTCCTTCCTTCCTACCTCCCTCCCTCCCTTTTTCCTTCCTTCCTTCCTTCCTTCCTTCCTTCCTTCCTTCCTTCCTTCCTCCCTCCCTCCCTCCCTCCCTCTTTCCCCTCTTCCTCTCTCCCTCTCTCCCTCTCTCTCTTTCTCTTTTAGTATTCACTATGAATGCTCTTCCAGTAACAGCACATACTGAGGAATAGCTGCATTTTGAAAGGACAGAAGTAATACGCTACCTCACTGGCCATCTAAGCAGTTTATAACTCCAGCATTCTGGTGAGAAAATATTTAATACTTGAGCTGTGACTGAAGTTGCTGAGTTAGATGACAGTGCTTTTCTTGACTGGAGCAAGGCCCAGCTAAAGGCTCCTTGCTGCATGCCCACATAGGAAAGCAAGTAGGAAATACTGTGAGCAACATACTTTCAGAGAGAATTTTCATTGGGAATAATATGATAAAGCCTCTTATCCACTTTGCGTTATTTCTCATTAGAAACATCAAGAGAATGTGTGTTTCTCACTATTTCCCTGTGTGTGATTATGTCAGGAAAGTAGTTGAATGCAAGGAAAGGCCCAGCATTAAGAGTGACCAGCAAAGCAAATAAGAAAGACTCCATTTCATTTCTCCAGGCTGTTAAGATGTTTCAAAATATTTGGATCCAATTGAAATGAAGACAAATGACACATCTTGGAAATTTCAAACTGATATGTCTGATAAAGCCATTCTAAGTCATCAGGAAATCCTGTGTGGTATTCACCATCCACATTTTACTTAGAATTTCAACTTTGAATGAGGATTAGGAATTACTCTGATGTCTGTTTTTCCCTCTTTTTGCTCAGCAACACTTTCTGTTTTGGCATTCGCGTAGTTCCATTTTATGAAGAAAGATAATACTTTTTAAATCCCAATGGCTCTCTTTCTCTTTCGGTTGCCTCTAAATGCTTGTTTGCACTAAAGTTGCTTAGAAATGTTTCTATTTGAAAGCTCAGCCGGTAGTTTAAATTTTACTTTTTATCTGGCAAAAAATTATTTCATTTTTCTGTTTTCTTTGCTGGGTTGTTTTAACAAGCAGATCCTGTGAGTTGTGTCTCCCTGTGCCACTCCTTAACTACATCACACTAGGCAGTGCCTAGCTGTAGCTTTTGCCTCTTGTGCTCAAGTATTTTATACTGGTAGATATAAAAAAGCACGATGAATTGCAGAGAGCTCCATGGTTCAAATTTGGCATTGCTCTCCCAAACTTGGAGCATCCTGCTGGAGAGATAGCACTTAGAGCATCCTGCTGGCTGAGCAGTTATATGAGCCTTCCTTGGCAATTGACCACCAAGAAGTTGTAGACTGGTGTAGGGTAAGATGTATCCATTGGGGTAGGCCAATTGTTTCACTAGACATAAAATGGCCACACAGAGACGTGGGACAGATCTATATCTTAGTCATTATATTCATCACAGTTTTAAAAAGAGAGACAAATTTTTGTTTTTCTTACATTTCATTGATAAAGTTCCCTTCATCTGAGACCCCAGAGCATGATTCAAACATTATCTCATTCTTGCTTGAAATATTCTCTCAAGGTCAAAGAGTACCATTGCCAACTTTATTTTACAAGTGAATGGTTTATCACAAGGAGGGTTTTGGCAAAAGGAGAGAAGATTAAGCCAAATTCTGTTAGAAACACAGTTGGAGACAATCTCAACGCAGGAAACTATTCTGTCAGGCAAGTTTTTCATTAGAAATGTATGTTGGTTTTACTGATTGATATAAATCAAGCTATGATTTTACATCAAATATACAAATACTTACTCTTTGCTTATAATAATAATTATAATAATATAATAATAATACATAATTGTTCAAGACTCTGTACTACTGTAATGGATTGTATTGAGATTTTTTCTAAAGCACAGAGAGTTTTGCTGCTTTGTGTTTTGCTGTTTTTTAATTTTCAGTTAAGCATTTTCTCTGTATGGTTTCATTGATCAACCATTTTTTAACTTGACGAAAAATACCATTGAGGGTATTCTATTTAAATTTCTTAAATAATTCTATTTTAGGAAAACATTTACATCTCTTTTTTTATACATTTGTGAGCCTATTCATTATCTTATTTGCTTTCAATTTTCATGCAAAAAAAAGTTCAAGAACTAAGTAAATAATATCCTGTGCACTTTGGGCTGGGCTTCAGGTCCTATAAATATACTGGGTATCCTTTATACCAATCTCAGATCTCCCTGACTATTTACTGGCACCTACTATATGTTAAACACTGTCGCAAGTGCTAGAGATATGAAGATAAATAGGACATGCTAACTGAGCGCTACAGTCTAGTGGTAGAAATAGGCATAAACATATAATATCTTTATATTGTGGTAGACAGTATAATAAAAATATACACAGGGTGCTTTAGAAGCAAATAATCTGAGAAGTTATAGAAGATATGCTAGATGAAATGATGTCTATTTCAGACACCATCTCATTTCCCCTGCCTCTGTCTCCTCAGATCCCCTGATGCTCTTCTTCTCCATGCTCAATTAGCTCTTAATCATTGGTGTCACATAAACTATGCTTAGGAGTACATAAGTTGCCTCAGCCTATTCCCTGGCATGCTCCTAAGGCTAGCATGGACGCTGTGGAGTTTAACATTATGTATTTTTCCATGTAGACTCCCAAGCAAGGAAACTGTGTTCCCCACTTGTTTCCCAAGTTTCCAATACAAGAGTATAGAATCCACATTCTGAATTCTATGTTCTTGTGTTGAAATGCTTCCATTTGGATAGCTGGAAGGCTGAACTTGCTTCCTTTTTTTCCCCCTTTTTAAATTAATTAATTCATTTTAAAGAAACTTGAGATTACATAAATGCCCCACACCTTCCCCCTCCCACACTTTTCCACATTAACATCCTTCATTAGTGTAGTACATTTGTTACAATTGATGAACACATATTGAAGCATTGCCACTAACCGTGGATTATATTTTACATTATAGTTTACACTCTGTCCTTATGCAAATTTGTAAGTTATGACAAAATATATAATAGCCTGTATCCGTCATTGCAATGTTATGCAGGAAAATTCCAATGTTCCGAAAATGCCCCCATATTTTACCTATTCTTCCCTATCCCTCCCCTCAGAACCTCTGGTGGCCACTGCCTTTATATCAGTGATAAAAGTTCTTCCATTCAAGAATAACAATAAGTCTATAGAAGAATAATAGTAAATCTACTTTAGTCCATTGTTCATTCCCCAATCTTGAGGATTTTGGGATGGTGATGCCGACTCTGCCTCTAATTGAGAGGGGGCTTAGATCCCATGTAGCAGATAAGTGTAGGGTATGGGATGTGGGGGTGGTGGTGAATGTACTTCTTGACTTTAAGAGAGTTTGTTGTTTCCTGTTTATAGAGGCAGAGAAGAAAAAGGGAAAGAGAATCAGATTTAGATTTAGGTAAATATGGGTGTGACTTCTGGCTTTGCCATTCATTAAGTGCCATTTTTTCATTCAACAATCATCTGAGGAGATGAGAATCAAAATGCGACCTGAAAGCTAAAAAAGAACCAAGAGCATTCCAGGCAGGGGAAACTATATAGCCTATGAAAGAGCAGTTGAGGTATTTAAGGGGCTGAAATTTGTAAGTGAAAGTGTTGAGTATATGATGAGCCAGGAGAGGAAACTAGGAAAACAGGGTCTGTAATGGATAAGTTCCTAAATTTTTCTGTTTCCATTTCCTCAGTTGTAAAATACAGATTGTAGAACCAACCTCATAAAATTGTTGAATGAGTTAAATTACATAATAATATGAAAAGTTCAAGTATCTAGTAGATGTTCCATTAAAAAAAAAAAGACTAAAAAGCAAAAAGAAGCAGCATTTTCTTTTTTCTCACATAATCTGTTACATTTGAAATTATTCTCCAGAATACTCATTACTATGACTAATTCTGACCTAACTCTAGCAAAATGGAGGTAGCATATTCACACGTTTTCTATCACCTGACCAGCCTCATTCACTTTACAGCTGCCATCAAAACCTGACAAGACCATGATCACTATTCTAAAATGCCTTCATAAAAAATATCCTTATCAAATGTACTGTCAAAAATCAAGATTTGATGTGCTGTGTAGTTAACCTCCAATTAGTTTTGGAAAAGAAAGTACATTATAATCACTTTTCAACATTAAAACAATTTCAAATTTGGTAAATTTTCCACTTGCAATTGTATAAAACAATGGCAAGTGTCTTTTTAGATAATTATATCTAATCAATTGTAATATAATCTATTTTAAACCCACTAAGCGATATTTCAAAATACCAAATATGCTCTTTACCCACTTATATCACATGTATTAGGAAGCAAAATACAAGATATAATATTCTCTGCAAATTGAAACTTTATTAACAAGGGTGATAAATTAATGATGTTTTAGAAGATGTAATTTTTGTTTCAAAAGAGAGGGTAGACAGGTTAAACTGGATTCATATATTTTTTTCTTAAAGACTGTGATACCTCAAATTACCCTTCATTTCATTCAATTATCACTTTTAAAAAATTCAAGTAGTGCTTTACTTTTCTGAAGCAGCTTTCAACTGAACATTCTACGCCACTGTCGTCATCAGCATTGCTGCTGGGGTGTTCAGATTAAAAGCGAGATGCAGAGAAATGTTTTGGATTTACCATACAAACACAGAAGATCTGCAGGGCTGAATACTTTGATTTTATACTTTTCTTAGAAATATTTCTACCAACAGAATCAACATTTCTGAAGTCATGTCTCCATTTGCTTTCTCTCTAGACAATGGTGTCCAGGATTCCAAAAATATTACTTCCAAGAAGTGTGTTGAAAATTCTATTTTATTTTTAAAATCAAAGTGACTTATACAAAATAGGTTCTTGATAAATGCTTGTTGGATTAATGGATCCATCCTAGAATGTCCCACAGTGTGTTATTTGCTGTGTTATTGTAAGAATGATTTTGAAAATAGTTCTGAATTATTTACTAATGAAAGAATTGTGGAGATTCAATAATAAAGCAGGACAGGTAATCACAGTAACTATTACTTAAATTTAACTTAAATTTATCTTGTGAATTTTGTCCCAAGTACATGGACATTGCTTATCCAGTTTATTTATTTATTTTTTAAAAGATGTTAGTCTGAACCTAGACCAAGCCAAGAGATGGAAAATTAAGTTTTGTCAATCAATGCGTGGCTGCTATCTGAAACACTAAGAATAAGAGGATTTTGAGATCATGTCCAAGCTCCTAAGGGCTATGATGTTCAGTGATGCCTGCCAAGGAGGATGGTGGAGAGAGTGATAACATGGCTTTTCCCATCCCTAAGTGAATATTTTGTAGCAGATAATATTTTTTATTTTCCACAACTATGTTACCCTTTATGGAATTCATTTTCTATCACCCATTACTCTTATGGTCACTCTCCCTATTTCCTTTTAAAATTCTGTTCTCAGGAAGGAATAAAACATTCATTATTAATAATAATAACAACAATCATCATTCTCGTTTTAAAAACATATTTTATGCCAACCACTGCTTTACATGCATTTACTTAATATCCACTAAAAGGATGATATAGAGTTATTATTGTTAATTGATAGAAAAAGCTCAGGTGAGTCACATATTTTGTCTATGATCTCAGGGTTACTAGGTGTCCAGTTCTGAATTCACGGCCAGGTCTTTTTAACTCCAAAACCTGTGGTAATACCACTACCCTTACCAAGAAAACTTAAATGACAGTCAGCCTCAGGACACATGAATATCAATGTAGATCAAAGCTGCCAGTGGAAGAATCAATGCTAATGATGAGATCTCAATGACTTTACAGTAAATTGACTGGTTATGTTTTGTATAGTTCTTGACATTTCGCCAGAGAGGAGTCACCCATACAAAATATCAGTAATTGGATCAATAAAATCAGGGGGTGTCAGAGACTATAGGGATCATCTTTTTCAACAATCTCATTTTTTGGATGAGGTGCTATGGTTTTGAGAGGGATATAATGCCTTTCCCTTGTTCACGAAGACAATTAGTCAAAGAAACAAGATTAGTACCCAGGTAATTTGACTTTAGATCTCATATTCTTTGTATGACCTCTGTGTTCATTTCCTGAGCATTTGTTTCTTTGCTCTGCATAGCAGATATCCTAAAACTTTAAATTAATGCAATTTGAGACCAATGTATGTTTTGTACAGAAGGAATCTCAAACAAAGTTAGAGAGGAGTCAACTTTACCACTGAAAATCCCAAAATTGCAACAACACCCAGCTTGGAAAGAGCCCCCAATATCTTGAGATATTGTAGCTGTTCTAAGTCATGTATTAGGGATATTGGTTTTCAGGGCTGAAACAACACCCAGTGCCCCATGGGACATAATGACACTTGAAGGAATCTGATTCTTAAGATTTAAATGTAACAAACCAAAAGGATTTCACATACTATCTCTCAATCAGGAAGCCAAATTATAGAACTGCCCTCTTTCAAGTCTGAAGAGAAGAACAACACAACATATCACAAGAACTCTACCAAAATACACTAATGGCATTGTGACCCAACAATAGGTTGAAAAGCATTATAAATAGCCCATTTCAATATAAGGCTTAATTCCATATTAAAAAAACAAGAATAATGAATTCTTATCCTGGAGAGCTCTGCCACATTCTCTAATGGAGCAGCAACTGTCCCCCAAGTGCAGGGGCAATGATAGGCGAAGGAGGATGGCCCATTGATGGGCCCTTTATATTGACGACTATGCTTGTGAGCCTTTGCTCTTAAAATTGAAACTTAGCCCTGTGTTGTGGGGTGCCTAAGAGTTGCCTCCTGAAAGCCTCCTTGTTGCTCAAATATGAATTCTGTCTAAGCCAAACTCAGCATATAAATGCATTACCTTCCCCCCAGCATAAGGCATGATTCCTGGGGATGAGCCTCCCTGGCACTAAGGGATTACTACCAAGCACCAACTAGCAATGCAACTGAAAAAAGACCTCGAATAAAAGGGGGAAAAGTAAAGACAAATGAGTTTTTATGGCTAAGAGACTTCAAAGTGAGTCAGGAGGTCATCCCAGAGGTAAAGCTTATGCACATCTCAGCAGTATCTCATGGACTGCCAAAGTGGATACTATCCCAAATAGTGGGGCTCCTGAGGGCTCTGGAGACACCCAGGTCCTATAGTCAGGGCAGATAGCTCCAGAGTTTGATGTCTTGCCAGTAAGCCCTGCTTTAGAGTTTGTGTTCCTGAGAGTGACAGAATTGGACTCAGTTATGGCTTCCCTACACATGGCTCATTTGTCTCTTCTATTTGAACCTATACTTGGTGCTGGAGTTGGTAGGTGTACATCCAAGAGACTTGAATCTTTGTGCTCTCCATGTGCCAGCTAGGCCCTGACCCTCAGCGGAGTTGCAATACCTACTCTCCAGTTCATTGGACTCACCCAGGACAAATAACAAGGAGTTGAGGATTGACAACCACCATACCAAGGAAACAAAAGAGCCTACAACCACAAGCAAGAAAGTCCCATCCATTGACTATATGGGATTAAAGCTCCCTCTCAATTAGAGGTAGAGTGGACATCACCCTCCTAGAATTCTCAGGATTGGGGAATGAATTATAGACTAGGGTGGACTTACAGGTATTCTACTATAGACTTGTGATTCTAGCAATGGAAAAAATTACAACTTTGATGTGGAGGCAGTGGCCACTGGAAGCTCTGGGGTCAGGGAGAGGGAAAAGCTGGTGTAATACAGGGGCTTTTTCGGGACTTGGGAATCGTCTCGAATGACATTGCAACGACAGATATAAGCCATTATATATCTTCCCATAACCTGCAGAATTGTGCGGAAGAGAGTGTAAACAACAATGCGAACTATGGTCCATACTCAATGGCAATGCCACAGAATGCATTTATCAATTACAATGAATATGCCACACTAATGAAGGAGGTTGTTTATGTGGGAGGATATGGGAGGTGTGGGGAACAGGGCCTATGGGAATCACTATATTTTTTGTGGAACATTTGTCATTTGTGTAATGTAAGTATCTTTTAAAAAAAAAAAAAAGAATAGATTTCTAATGCAAATTCTATTAAATAAGCAGGGTAACATTGGTGACTAATCACCAGGTCATGGTAAATTCTGGGAGTAAAGTCATCATTTTGAATTAGTCCTCTCAGTTGACAAAAAGAAAAAATAAATAATAAGAAGAAGAAAAAAAGAAATCATTACAAAGCAATACTATTTCATTCATCATTGTTTTCTCTGTTTAAAACCTACTACTCAGGGAAACATCTCTGGCTCAATTGGTTGGGCTCCCATTTACCATATGGGAGGCCTGGTGTTTGATTCTTAGGGCCTCCTGGTGAAGGCAAGCCGGCCGGCGCTGTACGGCGACCTGGTGCAGCAAGATGACCCAACAAAAGGAGACAAGCAGACACAGAAAAATGCGAAGCAAAATGGACACAGCGAGCACAAGCAGCAAGGGGGGAGGGAGGGGGATAAATAAATAAATAAA